>JADRCD010207040.1:0-16310 GCA_019843815.1 Montemys delectorum
ATTTGAGCACCTATTTTACCTCATACAAAAGTCAAACAAAATGACTCAAAATCAGAGGTAAATCTTTGCTGTGATTAAAAACAAAAACCAAAGAAAATAAAACAACAACACAACAAAAACAAAACAAACAAACCACCAAAGCAGAACACATGGGACTAGAAAGAAGGCTCAGCTCACCGGTTAAGAGCACTAGCTGCTCCTCTAGAGGCTGGTAGTTCAGGTCTCAGCACCTACACACAAGCTCACAAATGCCTATAATTGCAGTCACAGGAAATCCAACACTCTCCATGGGCCTTAGGCATGCTCACATGATATGCAGACAGATATACAGGCCAACAGACAAATTCTTTCCTTAATCATGTTAATGTTTTCATTAATTTAGTTGTCTCCTTATTCATTAATTTAGAAAGTAATAGGTATGCTGAAAGATAAATATGTTCTATTACTTTGTTTCTATTGCTACCTACTTATGCCAGGTTCATGTATGAAGTGAAGCCTCTTCCATGATATATTTCTACTATTTTTGTCTCATTTTTATTCTGTTATTTTTTATATTCCTACTATTTTATTATAAAATACATCTTATTTTTCCATTTTTATCTCAGGGTCATCTACCTGATCTCTAATTCTTCTCTGTCATCCAATTAATTTACGCTTCACTCACTCAAACACACACACATACACACACACACACACACACACACACACACACACACCTTTACAGAATTTGCTTCTGAATGGCAAATAGTCATTATATTAGAACAAATAGTGTTTTATGATAATTATTCTTCCCATGGAGAAAAATCAATTCCAGTTTGATGGTAATATAGCCATAATTTGTTGGTGCTGCCTCCCCTTGAGAAATAGTGGGGTGGGGGATATAGAAGTTATAGAAGAAACAAGTAGGGAGACTCAGTTTAGAAGAGGGGAAGCATCCATAATTTACACATTTTCTGGTGAAAAATAAGAAATGGGAAGCATTTAGCAGATTGATAAGACAAATTTAGACAGACTTCATGCAGCCTTTGAGCAAATAAAGTGACTTTTTCATTTTCATCTTTGAAACATACATGGTTTTCCTAACAGGTGAATTTTTAAAATAGTAATCTCCTTCTATTTCATGCATTAATTTATTCATGGCCCTTGTCAGAAAATCCTTTAATTCTGCTCTCCTTCCTCTTTCTTTTTACAACACAGAATAATGACAGCATCCTTATATGGCTGTTTTGGCACAACAGCTCCTGGTGTCATATCTAAATGGAGAGTGGCTTATTCTATCAGATAAAGGGTGTGACAATGCTCAGCAGGTTCTGTAAGACTCCTGCTCAAAACTGACTCTCCTAACCCAAGCATCTAATTAACAGGAAGCACAGAATATGTTCATCTCTCAGTTGACCCCAGGAGGGAAGTATTCTCTCTGTATTATTGAGGGAATAAAACCTCAGTGGAACTCACATTCCCTTCTGGATGTTCCCAAGGATGCTTATAAGAACTTTTTAGAGGTGCTGAAAGAACAGGGACAGAGATTCACAGGGACAGAGCGAACATCCTGACTATTTGACAGAGGTGAATTTGGCAGTCCTGAGGTCAAAGGTGAGTGTGTTCATTTCTTTTACTTGGCATAAGGCACTCAGTTACTGACTTGTTGAAGGTTCAAACTGTGAGAGCTTTGTGAGGTGTGGAATTTGAAACTTCTTTTGGCCATATGAGAAATCTCATCTTTCTAGCTCTAGGCTCTGTAGAGTAACATAAGGACTAGTTGTCAGTTACCCTGTGCTCAGCTTCATGGATGTAAGTGATGACAATTTCCCTTCCCATCTGTCTGCTTTACAGATTTCTCCTGTTTTAATTGTGCCTTTACATTGAATTCAAATTGTTTTCATTAGAAAAGAAACAATTTCCAAGTGCCTAATATCTACCAAGGGTAAACTATGCACTAATAGAATCTAGTGACAATAAATAAATAAATAAATAAATAAATAAATAAATAAATAAAAACAAAAAAGCCTGCAGCGAAAGTGTCAGGGTTCTGGGGGAGACCATTTAGAAGATGGATGTGGAAAGAAAACCTAAGGAGTACACGCGTGGGCACATGTTCATGTATGTGCATTCGTGCAAGTGTGTGTGTGTGTGTGTGTGTGTGTGTGTGTGTGTGTGTGTGTTTAAATATGTGGAGGAGGTGACATTAGTAACAGTCCATAGCCTTTTCATGAGAGCCTAGAGCTGAATTGAGACTTGACGATAGATCAGAGTTAGTTAGGTAAAAAAATCTGAGCAAAGGGGCACCTTAGGAGGAAAGATAAAAGTCATCATAGCTCTAGAGAGCATATCATGGTGAACTTTGAAACCGCAACAGTGAAATATGAGCTAGTGAAGAT
The DNA here is from genome assembly GCA_019843815.1 of Montemys delectorum. Classification (NCBI taxonomy): domain Eukaryota; kingdom Metazoa; phylum Chordata; class Mammalia; order Rodentia; family Muridae; genus Montemys; species Montemys delectorum. The sequence goes on from JADRCD010207040.1 coordinate 2,379, forward strand.
GGAGAATGTTATAAATTGAGATAACAATGGGAAATGATGGGAGAGTATTTTCTCCAACCAAAAGTGTATATTGACCAGATATTAAGAATCAGGTCTTTTTTTTTTTTTTTTTTTCTGAATGTGATCATGTTTTTGGATGATACTTGAGCAGGGTTATCTTTTTTTTATTTATTACCATTATATATTATATTATATATTATATATTTTCTCTCTTATAATGTTAGAAGAAAGTCAAATCTTGGTATTAAAATTGCTTTAAAAAGGAATATGTTAAGGTGATGATGAAAATCACTGGTCTGCTTTTAATGAGCTTTTCTTTGATTACCATGGAATAATGTGCCAGCTATGCTCAGTACAGTGGTTCTGTGTGCAGGCTGGGCAAGCAGCCGTGCTCCCACTGCAAAGGGGAACACCACAGATTTAAGTCAGTTTCAACAGTGCAAGTGCAGACTTGGGAGTTATCTGCCCTGTCGGATACTCTGAAAGGAAGCAGACAGGAGCTGGAAGAGTTTAAGAAAACTGCAAAAGATCTTTCCAAAGATAATGTGCCACAGATCTTTTGCTTTTCTCTGTAACAAGGACTAAGTGCTGTCTTAGAAGATGTAATTGACTTGTTCATCTTCACAGTCTTTCCTTTCCACAAGATCAAACTGTAGGGAAAAAAAGATATTTAATAAAAATTTAGAGAAATCGTTGGAAAAAAAAGAATCAGGTCTTCAGTGTTCCTGCAGACATAAAGAATGAGTGATAAAGATGACTGTCAACACATAAAAGTATAAAACTATGATTTAAGTAACAAATAATCTTTAAAAGGTTGCTATAGAAAAATTGAAAATACAGGAACGATAGCTTATTGGAAATCAACAAAAAACATTTCTAAAAATAGTAAACTTTTGTGCCTGATTCAAAAGTATTAACAGAACATAAGGACTGAAATTTCCACTGACTCGATGTTAGTATGGCAGGGATACATAAGGCAGAATTGCTTCTGAATAGCAAAAATGGGGAAAAAACCTACCTAATAAATTATTTAAGAAGTAACACAATCTAAAGAGATATAGTTAAGACAATTCTCTCACACAGCCCATCTATAAAGGAAATAAATACTATAAATATCAATAATGAATTCTTTTATAAATTAACTTATTTGATTAAAACTTCTAAGCACAAATACTTCTCATGCACAGTCAAAGACATAAGACTCAGAGAGATTATGTTATTTGTCCATTCTCCTGTTAATAGTGGACAGAATGAAAATTCAGGCTCAGTATGTTTGACCTGAATCCACTCTACTAACCATTATATATATGCTCACCCAAAAGCAAAAGTGGAGATATAGTTATTCTGTGTTCTGAATATTAGAAATTGCAAATCACAAATCCCATCTAAAGGAATATGTACACATATATATGTATGTATATATATATATATATATATATGTGTGTGTGTGTGTATGTGTGTGAAGTAACACATATGTAAAGTAACATTTACATATATGTGTGTACATGCTTGCATGTGTGTGCACAAATTAAGTATGTATAAATATGTGTATTGATGCATTTGCAAGTAAAACCTAGAGGTCAATGTCAGGTGTTGTTTTCCAATATTTTCCTCCTTATTTTTTTCAGACAGGTATTATCACTGAACCTAAATCGTGCCCATGTGGCTATCTGGCTGGCTATCAAACTTCTGAGGTCCTCTTGTTTCTACATCCCAGCACTGGGGTTGTAAATATGGGTCTCAACAGCCAGCGCTTCCACATGGACACTGTGAACCTGAATTCAGGTCCTCGGCCATCTGTCCCCACAGCCCCAATATTTGCATGTGTACTGCTTTGAATATCTTCCATGTGAGTTGAGTGTGGCCTTTCCCTCATCCACAGGTCTCTCAGATGGGGATATGGAGAATGGAAACCTATCTACCGTGACTGTGTTTGTCTTCACTGGGTTCCCCCAGCTCAAGAATGGTGGCCTCCTGTATTTCTTTCCTTTACTTTTCATTTACCTCTTTATTGTGACAGGAAACCTGATGATCTTTTTTGCTGTAAGGTTGGACACTCGTCTTCATAATCCCATGTACAATTTCATAAGTATTTTCTCGTTTCTCGAGATGTGGTACACAACAGCTACCATTCCTAAGATGCTCTCCAATCTGATCAGTGAGCAAAAGACCATCTCTTTCATTGGCTGCCTCTTGCAGATGTACTTCTTCCATTCACTTGGAAATACTGAAGGGACCCTTCTCACTGTCATGGCTATTGACAGGTATGTTGCCATCTGTAATCCACTCCGCTACCCTAACATCATGACACCACGGCTATGTGCTCAGCTCACTACTGCTTCTTGTATATTTGGCTTCCTCATCCTTCTACCTGAGATCGTGTGGATTTCTACTCTTCCTTTTTGTGGCCCCAATCAAATCACTCAGATATTCTGTGATTTCACCCCTTTGTTGAAGTTAGCCTGTACAGACGCCTCAGTGATCTTGGTTCAAGATGTGATACATGCTCTCGCTATTCTGATCACAAGTCTGATTATTTCTCTTTCTTACATAAGAATTATTGTTGTCATCCTGAGCATCTCCTCAACAGAGGGTCGCAAAAAAGCCTTTTCCACTTGCGCTGCCCACATTGCTGTCTTCCTGTTGTTCTTTGGCAGTGTGGCCCTTATGTATCTTCGATTCTCTGCCACCTACACTCCATTCTGGGACAACACCATTGCTCTTACATTTTCTGTGTTTGCCCCTCTTTTCAATCCTATTATATACAGCCTGAGAAATAAGGACATGAAAGATGCAATTAACAAACTTTTATGTTCTCAAAAGGTGTCCAATGAATCAGGTAAGTAATTTATACCACTGCCTTTTAAAGTTAAATAAGATCCTTTTCCAATAAACCTGATCCTAAAGAATGACTGCAATTTCAAAGATTATGCAATTGATCGACCACTTTCTCCAGTGAGTTGATGAATGGACATATAAATTCTATCTGCTGAGAATTCACCAAGATCATGAAATTAACAAGTTTTGTCTTAAATTTGTCAACCATTGAGTGTAAATGTATATTTATTTCAGAATAGTTAAGTGTACAGCTATGAAGAACATTTATGGGTATTACTTTTCTGACTCAGATTCTTGGCCACTGCAATCTTCACTAAGATCTTCACAACAACATTAGCATTTTTACCGATGCATGTTACAATGACTCTCTCTGTTGTTGATTGATTAATAATCCAAAAGCTTAAAAGAAAACCTTCCTTGAATCCAAACTGTAGATGTTCACTTCTATCATTGTCTCCTTTCCAGATAATGTTTTAATTGTTTAAGAAACACATATCCATGTGCTCTGACTGTAAAATTTCATAGGCTCTATTTGGTATTGTATCAAACACTATAAAAGTAAATTGATTTTTATAGAAAGTCAATATGAGTAAACGGAGATGGATTAAATATATATATTTCATTCATTATTCTAAAACACTTTCCATATTTTCCTTTTGATTGAAATGTAAAGTACATAATTTTGTAATAGTATACTTAATATTAAACATATGTGACTTCATAGCCCATAATTGTAAAGCCTGGAATTTTATACTAGAGTTTGTGTACCCACTTATTATTTACTAAAGCTTAATTGTAAGATATTATGATGATGTGCTATAAATTTTCTCTAATTTGAAATTTTATATATTTCCCTCTATCATTGTTCTTATAAATCTACTTAAGTTATATTCATGCACCAAATTCCTTTTCTAAAATATTGTCTCAAGGTAAATCATAAAGTTAATAATATATTATGTAAAAAATTTGAATATATTTACCATTATTGGTAAAACATTGGCTATATAAACACATGAATGTAAGACCGTAAATATGATTTGCAGCATAATATCTGGTGTATAGTTTTAATCTAACCTCTGTATTTTGTGGAGCCTATTGACTTGATCATTTGCAAGATGAAGTTTTAGTGTAACTAAAAGAGAATTCTGATATGGTGAATTACACATTTCTATAAAAAGTTAATATGACTACACATTTCCATAAAAAATATAAATATATAGCCTTGCAACGAATGGACTCTCAGTGAGTTGTAGGCAACTTTCTGTCTCATAAGTCTAGGTTGATATTTCTCTCACTTGGCTATTGAGGACAATCCTAGGACATATTGCTTTGTAGTTAGGCTTGCCCAGGTTAGCTGCCTGATCTCAGTCCTATATCCTACGTAAGTTCTTCCTCTTTCTTTAGTCGCCCCTCTTCTTTTTCCCCCTCCTACTATTTCTATTGTGATATCCTCTAAATGTCACATACAGGGAAACATTTCACCAACGGACAAAAGTGGCTTCAGTTCTATGAGTGGACAGCTGGATCCTCTTTCAAGTCTTTAAAACTGGATGGAAATGGCCTCTGGGATATTGAGAAGAAGCTAACCCAGATAAAACATAGTGGGTTGTGTATAGAAAGCTTGGGGAGAAGGAGAATTGAGGAAAGATGGAGCAAACAATCTAAAGATGAGGAATGGGAAATCACAAGTGGTGAAAAACCTCAGCTCTATGTGGAAAGATGAGAACAGGCTGAAGATGGAGTCTGGAGCAGGTCAGAAGTGGGGTCTAGTAGAGGCTGATAATGAAGACTGGGGTGATGACCACTTGGAGCTAATCAAAGATTAGAAAAGTGTGTCTGAGTAAGGAGAGTATGACAGAGAGAGTGCCAATGATGTGGAAACACTAAAGTGCATTTCTAAAACCCACAAACATATTGGGCTTTAGACATCTCACTATTTCTTCACCAAGTCCCTTGTCCAATATGAGACTATACCAGACCTTCCCTGTTAGCTTCTACACATTCTCACTACTCCTCCACATGTCTTTCCTCTACTTACTAATTCATAGGAGTCCAGACCTGGTTCTACTCTCATTTTTCTTGATGGTTAATTTTTATTTGGTTATTTATTTATTAATATTTACAATTGTATTTATAATTAATATTTATTCTTCTGTTAGTTTTTATTCTACAATTTTTTCATTTTAGTTTTGACAACTCTGGTTTTTATTTTGATGCATCTTTAAGACAACAGTGTAGCATGCTTTTTTAGTTAATTGTCCCCAAAGTAATCTATACTAATGCAGGAAATATATTTTTCCATTTATACATAATTTTAGTAGTGGCTTCCATGCATGCAAAGGAAATTGCATTTAGTTATAGCAGACAAGAGCAACTTTTAGTCAGAGCAGGGTATGAGATCCCCATGAATATCCTGAGATTCAACACACATGTAGCAATATAATTTTGTGAATGGGACTTGACTACTTGTGAATTGCACCTTTTAGAAGAGTGCTCTCATAATCTTTTTATTTGTTTACTATAGAGAATATTGTATATTGTGTGAGAATCCTGATTATTTGAACCGTTTTGTTTTGTTTTGTTTTGTTTTTTCGAGACAGGATTTCTCTGTATAACCCTGGCTGTCCTGGAACTCACTCTGTAGACCAGGCTGGCCTTGAACTCAGAAATCCACCTGCCTCTGCCTCCCAAGTGCTGGGATTAAAGGCATGTGCCACCACTGCCCAGCATAAACCTTATTATTTTTTAAAATAAAAACAAATCTTACTAAAGTAGTAATCCAGATTAAGGGGGAAAGTGTCTATATATTTCATTGATCTTATAATGTTTGAAAATCTAAAAAAATAGTGATCCATGGTATATTATAATTTATAAATGCTAAATATCACAATTTATAAATTGTTCAGTAAATTTAAAATGCAGCTGATAAGTTTCCAAGATTTGTCATTATGTATGAATGGGATGCCACCAATATTTAAGTATATAATTATTCCTCATATAAGACAATGTTATATTCTTTAAATTTTATTTTAATTTTTACCTATTCATTTTACATCCGGCTCACTGCCTCCTTCCAGTCATTCTCTCCCACAATTCTTCCTCCATCGCCAATCCCTTCTCCTCTGAACAGGTGCCTCTCCAGTTATCCCCCTACCCCTACCCTGGGACTTCAAGTCTCTGAAAGATTAGGCTCTTCATCTCCCACTGAGGACAGACGGGGCAGCCCAGCTAGAGGAACATATCTCACATACAGGCAACAGCTTCTGGGATAACCCCAGCTCCAGTTGTTCAGGACCCACATGAAGACCAAGATGCCCATCTGCTACATATGTGCAGGGAGGCCTAGGTCCAGCCTGTACATGTTCTTTGGTTGCTTGTTAAGATTCTGAGAGTACTAAGGGTCCAGGTTTTTTGATTCTTCCTGTGGCATTCCTGTCCCCTTCAGGGCTTATAATTCTTCCTCCTATTCTTCCACAAGAGTGCCCAGGCTCCATCCATCCAATGTTTGGCTGTGGGTATCAGCATCTGAATCAGCTAAGTGGAGCCTCTCAGAAGACAGCCATGCTAGGCTCCTGCCTGCAAGTATAACAAAGTATCATTAAAAGTGTCAGAGATTGGTGTTCGCCCATGGGATACATCTCAAGTTGGGTTGTTTACTGGTTGGCCATTCCATCAGTCTCTGCTTCATCATGGTGCCTACATTTCTTGTAGACAGGATAAATTTGAGGTTGAACGTTTTGTGTGTAGGATAGTGTCTCTTTTGTTCTACTGGAGTTCCTACCAGGTTACAGGAGTTGGCCTATTGAGATTCCATATCTCCAATGAGTCACCACTAAGGTCATCCTTATTGATTCTTGGGCATCTCCCTTATCCCAGCTCTCTGTCTAGTCCTGGAAATGTACCCTCCTCTCCATCCCTGTCAGCTGCAGATTTCTATTCCTTTTGATGGCCATATTGCCATCTCTCCTGTCACTCCCCACACCTGATCCTGAACTCCTTCCCATTCCCCTTCCCATACCCTCTGCCTCCCAATTCCCTCCCTTCACCTGCCTCTTATGACTATTTTACTCCTGCTTCTAAGTGAGTTTGAAGCATCCTTGCTTGTGCCTTCCTTCTTGTTTAGCTTCCTTGGGTCTGTGGAGTACAGTATTGTACCTGTATTTTATGGATAGTATCTACTTATAAATGAGTACAAACCATGCATTTCATTTTGAGACTGGGTTACCTCACTCAGGATGATGTTGACTAACCCTACATCTGACAGAGGACTAATATCCAAAATGTGTAAAGAACTCAAGAAGTTAGAAACAAACAACCCAAATAACCCAATTTTAAAAAATGAGGTACAGAACTAAACAGAGCATTCTCAACAGAGGAATCTCAAATGGCCAAGAAACACTTAAAGAATGGCTCAAAGTCCTTAGAGATCATGGAAATGCAAATGAAAACAATGCTGTACTTCTGTCTTTCACTGTCAGTAGGACACAATGGCAACCAACAGATTGGGAAAAGATCATTACTAATCCTATATCTGATAGAGGGCTAATATCCAATATATACAAAGAACTCAAGAAATTAGATGCCAGAGAACCAAATAACCCTATTAAAAATGGAGTACAGAGCTAAACAAAGAATTCTCAATTGAGAAATACTGAATGGCTGAGAAGCACCTAAAGAAATGTTCAACATCCTTAGTCATCAGGGAAAAGCAAATCAAAACAACCTGAGATTCCACCTCACACCAGTCAGAATGGCTAGGATCAAAAACTCAGGTGATAGCAGATGCTGGTGAGGTTGTGGAGAAAGAGGAACATTCCTTCATCGCTGGTGGGATTGCAAGCTGGTACAACCACTCTGGAAATCAGTTTGATTGTTCCTCAGAAATTTGGACAAAGTACTACCTGAGGACCGAGCTGTATCACTCCTGGGCATATACCAGAAGATGTTCCAACATGCTTCACTATGTTCATAGCAGCCTTATTTCTAATAGCCAGAAGCTGGAAAGAACCCAGATGTCCCTCAACAGAGGAATGGATAAAGAGAATATTGTACATTTACACACTGGAGTACTATTCAGCTATTAAAAACAATGAATTCTTAGGCAAATGGATGGAACTAGAAAATTATCCTGAGTTGTTACCTTCCCTCTTCACTTCAGCCATTGGACTTCTAGCAGCCTCTGCTTGGGGGATAACACCTGGAAGCTAAGACAGATGCTCTCTCTTGACTGTTTGTTTGTCGTTGCTCACGCCCATCACCTGAGCACGCCCACCGCCTGAGTATGCCAGCCTTCTGAAGATCTTCTGAACCTGGGGACTTTGGCACCTGAACTTTCTTTGTAGTGTAATCTAGAGACTTGGTTTCGGTTTCTCCTGTGACTATAAAAACCCTGGTTTTTTCACAGTAAAGTGGAGCCTTGATTGGGGCGCAACTTGGCTTCAGAGTTTTCTCTTTGCATTTCAAACCCTTTATTTCAGGTCCTTTGTTCCCTCCTGGCTTAGAGAACCCTGGTCTTGAAACTGTGGGCAGTTTCACTGAGTGAGGTAACCTAATCACAAAAGAACTCACATGGTATGCACTAACTGGTAAGTAGATATTAGCCCAGAAGCTTGGAATACCCAAGATACAATTCACAAACCACGTGAAACTCAAGAAGGAGGAAGACCAAAGTGTGGATACTTCAGTTCTTCTTAGAAGGGGGAATAAAATACCCATGGAAGGAGTTACAGAGACAAAGTGTGGACCAGATACTGCCCCGCCTGGGGATCCATCCCATATACAGTTACCAAACCCAGACACTATTTATTGTTGATGCCAACAAGTGCTTGCTGACAGAAGCCTGGTATAGCTCTCTCTGGAGAAGATCTACCAGTGCCTGACAAATACAGATGTGGATGCACAAAGCCAAACATTGGACTGAGTACAGGGTCCCCAAGGGAGGAGTTAGAGAAAGGACCCAAGGAGCTGAAGGGGTTTGCAGCCCCATAAGAGGAACAACAATGTGAACTAACCAGTACCCCCAGAACTCCCAGGGACTAAACCACCAACCAAAAAGTATACATAGTGTGACTCATGGCTCCAGCTGCATATGTATCAGAGGATGGCCTTGTTGGTCATCAATGGCAGGAGAAGCCCTTGGTACTGTGAAGGTTCTATGCCCTAGTTCAGGTTCAGGTTGCAGAAGTGGGTGGGTTGGTGAGCAAGGGGAGGGCATAAGGGGTTTCTTAAGAGGAAACCAGTAAAGAGGATTTGAAATGTAAATAAGGAAAATATCTTTTAAAAAAAAGGAACTGGAAACAATAAAAAAGAGAAAGCCTCAAAATCCTTAGATATCAGTGAAATGCAAATCAAACAGCTCAGTGGTTCTGTCTTATAGCCTTCTAAGTGGCTAAGATCAAAAATTTAAGGGATAGCACATGCTGGCAAGGATGTGAAGCAAGGTGAGCATTCCTTTGCTGGTGGGAGTGCATACTTGTTTTAGGCCTTTACCAACATGTGTCTTGAAGTAAATAGATTATTTGTTTTATGGCGTCTCAGAAAACATATGTAACACCAAATTTATTCTGGCCTTAAAGTTAAATTGAACTTTGAAAATAACACTTTAAGATGGGAAGTGTTGTAGCATATATGTTGACTCACCTTCTTAATCAAACACTAGTAATGGAATTTGATGCTTTCATTTGCTATATTCTTTGCCCATTTTTTTCTTAAGGAGACTCATCACTGAGATTTAATCAGGAATATCCTGGAGTTTGGGGGGTAATTACTTCTATCTTCTAATAATATTTTCTTTGAATGTGCGAACATTCAAAAATGGGATACATTTTATTGAAATAAGCATAAGAAAACCATTAATCAGTTAAGTGTCAAACTTAGAGACCCACTAGTATAAGTTACATTATGTACTTATTGTTAATAAGCAGTTCCAACACAGTATTAGCATTAATTTGAAGTTATCAGTGTGAATACATACATTTTAGGAAAAATCTTTCTGGCCCTCACTTCTCATATTACATATTACTCAAAGAAAAAAATGTAATTTATTTTAGAAAAACGTAATTTTCTTTCTTAAAATAAATTACATAGGCTTCATATATAGTTTTCAATTTTTGTTTTTGATACAGGAACAAGGGATTTTTTTTTCTGAAAGAGGGCTTATACCACATCACAGAGTAGGTGATACTCAAGGGGAAAACAAATACAATTGGTTGTATGAAAGTTGACATTATAATTGAAATAATCTTATGAGGTCACCATATGACACTACTCACTTAAATTTAGTATTTGCAAAGCTTCCCTGTTTGTCACTTGTCTCCACTGAGAAGTCCTGACCTCAGTGCACAAAGCATGTAAAAAAATGATCAAAACTGCTACCCTAAATTTTAATTGGAAGTAAATAGGTGGAACATTCAAATGGCCAACTGTGTTTCTTAACTTTAACTGTATGACTCAGGACCAAGTGTGAAAAAAGGCCAGCCTCTTCTTTTTGTTGTTCCGTGCATCTCTCTGACTGTACCTACACCACTCAAATCTGAGTCTTAGACCTTGATCCTCGCATCTGGAGCTCCTAAGTGCATCTGAAAATGAGCTGGGGATCCTTGGGCCTGACATTCTCCTAATTACTTCCCAATTGAAGCCATTATGGGAATGATTGTTTTCTCAGTCTTGAATCATTTGTGTACAATTCCTAAGAGAGCCAATCATCTTACTCATATTTAAGGAACAAAAGAACGGAAGGAGAGGGGGAAATATCCACAAAGGAGACTCAGATCTGTACATCAATGACTTATGAAAAAAATTGAGTTTAGATAGAAGACACAGGTGGAAGATTCATGAAGGAAGTTGATTCTCCCATGACACTTAGATCCCTCACAGACATCAATTTAGCAAAGGTAGAGTCTTCATTCATGTTTCTTCTGACTTTGGACTCTAACAGCAGCAAGGTCAGTGGATGAACTACTTGGATGGTTGATGGGAGACACATAGGGAAGAAAAAAAACAACAACACACAAAGACTACAAGAGAGGACAGTGTCGCTGGGTCTGCAGGTACTGTGAGTAGCCCTTGGGATGGCTTTTAAGAAACGTGGAAGAACATTTTAGGATGAGCCAGTACAATGTAAGGTTTGAATTAGCAGGTTTCTCAATACAAAGGGCTGCTTTAAATTTTACACAGATAGGAACTGAGTTTATACTTTGAAATGTTTCAGGAATGATACCATAGTTTTAGGAAGTTGATGTCACAGACGATTGTACTAAACTCATCACTAGGGAAATTTTGTATAAGGATAAATTCAGTGGGTGAAGATGAAAATTGCAGCTTTTGGTCAGGTATTCCTCATGCTTTCTGTGGCAAAATAGCATGAATTTAGAGATTACAGAAAGCTCTGGGCCTACTTGGAAGCTACATTCTTGAGCAAGTGTCAAATTTACATTTTAGAACCATGCTCTGAAGGCCATAGTTAGAAGGCATGCTAGCTACTGTTGAGGACATCAAAACTTATATTTAAAAATACAGTAATGTGTATTTCCCTTAAAAATCCAGAAAACTTGAAAAATATTCTAAGTAATTAACATATATGTATAGGCAGATAGATAGATGATAGGTAGATAGATAGATAAATAGATAGATAATAGATAGATAGATGATAGGTATAGATAAACACAGCTAAGAGAATAACACAGATTCTCCTGCCATGTACATACACATATGTAACACGTAATAGAGTAAGCAGAGATGTGAAAGCTCCCAAAACACACATGAACTAAGTTAGGAAACAACGAAGCAGATGTTGACAGGAAATAAACAGAATATTTCTGGAAAGGAAGTCTACTCTTACAGATGTTCAGAAGGTAGAAAATATGTTTCATGAGTGGACTAATAATCCCTTTTCTAAAGTGAATCAGTAAACAGCCAGCTACGATAGCAATGGGAGATAAGGCAAGTCTTATTTCTACAGAATAACAACCAATTTCACTATAGAGTTAAAGGGAAATGATAGAGTTATTGTATGCAAACAAGGGGAGTTTGATAGGACTTAGTCACTTAATTGAAATGACAAAAGTACAAGAGGTTTTTAATAAATAAGAAAAAATAAATTAAACCTAACTTGGCAATCAATGTGGTTTGGAAACTAGTGGAAAGACAGCCATAGAATGGGTATGGCTACAATATATGAGAACGAAAACAAGAAAGTGAAGGAAGAAACTGGCTGAATGCTAGTACTGAGGCCGTGTGCCAGCTTGTCAGGGCGTGTCTTTAAAAAAGAAGTCCAATATTTGCACTATTTTGAGAACGAGAAGGTTGCACATAAGGTTTTCCTTTTGAGGCCTGTCTGCTCGGATAACAAATGTCCATCTCTCCTGGAGGCTTCCTTGACCTCCTTTCCACCGAAAAATGTCCAAATATTTTCTCACAGGTAGACCAAGTCAATGCACAGGAGCATCAGCTCCAGTGGCCTTATTCTCACACAAATCCTTTTATAAGATACTGTATATAAAAAAAAAAACAAAAAAACAAAAAAACAAAAAACAAAACAACAACAACAACAAAAAAAAAACACAGTTACACTCTGAGGTGCTGAGGTTTAGAAACTCAGCAAGACTTTCAGGGGGATGGTCTTGTGACACAATCGGCGGTGTTTAAACACTGGGCAACAATAAATTGTCCCGGCGAGGGCAGTCAATGCAGAGCCAAGAGAGAGAGCCAGGACAGAGACTTATAAATGATTGCTACTATCAAAGATCAAAGGCAAAGGGAAACTGGGAATCTTGAAGAAATGAAATGTTGAAATAAAATGGCTTTTCTGAGGAAAAGTAAAAAGAGATAGAAATGAGAATGATAAGATGAGACCAGAATTTTGAGTTATCCATATATTTGGGCAATGAGAAATGAAATGTTAAGGAGGGAAACCGAAGCAGGATGGCCTCAACAGACAGAAGGCAGCTGAGCATTGAGCCCCTGGCCTTCAGAGGGGAGTGGAAGCTAATATCAGAAGACGAAAGTGGGTAATTTATTTGAAGAGTTTGGGACAATAGAGAAAATGATTATCCATGACATTAGGAAAAACTTTATGTAAAGAAAGAAATAGTCTAAGTAGGGACGCAGTGTCCTCTGAATGAGCATATTTGATACTAACAGAAAAATAAACCAGGTAAAATAAATTATTGTGAGAGGAGATTCAGTTACCAGGACAAGGCCTTGTACTATGCTGTGTTCTGAAAGTCAGTCTATAGCTCTCCCTTCCTACCGAGCTGCCCCACAAATTTATAAGGGCAAGCCTACACTGACAGCTTGACATACTCAGTTTTCACAAACTGTCCTTTTTGTCAAAGACTTCCTTCCCACTTAACGCACTTGCAAGTCTATTACATAAGACACCAAAATGCCATAGGAGTAAAAAGGAGTGGTACATCCTTAAATAGCAAACAACAAAAAGACACCAGTGTAGCTTATCCTCTGAGTCATATTAAACATTCTACCTACGAATAGGTAAGATAATTAGAAGAAAGGGAAGATGATGGGTAGAAATCCGCAGTGATGGCTTATTATTGTCCCTTAGATACCTATTTGTTTTCTAACAAGAGACAAAAAGATTGAGATAGGTGTGGGCTGGGGGAAGGAACTGAGAAGATTAAAGAGAGGAAAAACCATAATTAGAATATACTGTATGAAAAAAATCTATTTTCCATGAAAGGAAAAAAAAAAACCCATTCCAGACCACATGGCAAGAGTCAGATGCACTGATCTGAAAGGAAGAATTTCGTTGGGGAATTGGTAAGATTGGAACTCAGGAATGAGCATCATTTTTTTATTCCCATTTCTTCAGGTTTTCCTCCAGATGTCTAAGCCTGGTGGTTTTAAAATATGATTTTCTGATCATCAGGATTTCTAACCATTGCCTACAAACCATCAGGTTCTACCTCAGACCTCCTGAATAAAACTTTTAGTAACAGTGCCAAGGGTCTGAGCTTCGACAGCCCTTTAATTTTGATTCATGCTAGTATTTGAAAATTACTGTCTAAACACAGGTTGTGTTTTCTCATTATTTTTTCTCCCTTATAACGTATTTGGTTGAAAGCCAGTGTGGAATAC
>JADRCD010207041.1:13523-26167 GCA_019843815.1 Montemys delectorum
ATAGATAGATAGATAGATAGATAGATAGATAGATAGATAGATAGATAGACAGACAGATAGAGGTGAGAGGGATGGGAAAAGAAGAGGGAAGAAAATAAGGAAATGAAGAGATAGCAATAGGTCATCCTTTTAAAATTCTTTTTTTTTTTTTTTGGCAGAAGCCCTTTCAATTAAGTGAAGGGTTTCGTTGGAATAATTAAACCCTGTGTATCAATAGCAGTTCCTGATTCTACACCAGAGTGCAGAAAGTTCCACGCCACCATAATTGTGTCACATAGCCACAGCTAGCTGCAAGGGAAGCCGGGAATGCAGTTTTCAAGATAAGTGCAGTTAATGCCACAGACAAACTTCAAGATCCGTTAACAAGTAAGAGAGAGAATGGATATGTTTGGCAGCTGGCAGTGCCTGCCACTCCACTGTGAATTTAAAATGGTAATTGCTGCCTTCAAAATATGTATCCATGGCGCTGTGCTGATTGCTGTACACATGTTAATTGATGGGAAACATTATCCTGTCAATATTTCGGTTGAGTGAGTTTAGATAAGATAGACAGAAGTTAACACGTTAACTGGGAAGCAAGGGAGAGTCATGCAGGGAGAGATTCCCAGCTGCCTCTGTAAGTGCCCTGTTTGCAAGAAGAAAGGGGATTATTTGGGACAGAAGGGGCCATGAAGGGTAGCTCTGATCCACTTGCATAATGTTTCCACCTCAGGGTTATAAATGCTGTGTGCACTGGGAATCTGGGTACCCACCAGTGTCTTTTTGGTCCTTTCCTTCAGCCATAGATCATCCTTTTAAAATTCTTTTTTTTGTTGTTGTTTTTTTTTTTTGTTTGTTTCCAGAAGCCCTTTCAATTAAGTGAAGGGTTTCATTGGAATAATTAAACCCTGTGTATCAAGCTTCTCACTCCAGTCACCCACAAAAATCGATTCAGAGAGATGCGTTTATCTCACTGACTGCTGACCCGCAACTGATTCCCGTGCTTGTGTGCTGGGTGGCTCTTGGAAAGAAGAGGCAAGGGGTTTGTCCATACAAAACAGCTCCTCGAGGCTGGAGAGACTGCTCAGCCTTTCAGGGCGTGCGCTGCCTGCTCTCACAGAGGACCCTGTTTCAGTTCCCAGCACCCACGGCAGCTCACAACTACCTGTAATTCCAGCTCTGGGAGCTAAACAGCACTCTTCTGACCACCACAAGCACCTGTGTGCGCAGACACTCTCTCTCTCTCTCTCTCTCTCTCTCTCTCTCTCTCTCTCTCTCTCGTGCACACACACACACACACACACACACACACACACACTTACTCAAGTTACAACTATATATTAACGATGTATTAGGAGGAAAGCCCCGTGCTATCTATTCCTGTGCTACTGGGAATACAGACCTCTCTTGAACAATATGCTCCAGAATTACAAATGAATAAAGCAATAAGAGGAAAATGGACCCTCAAGAGGCACGTGGTATGTATGATTGGAGAAAGCATTCGAGAAGGTCCCAATCCAAAAAGACCAGGCAGTCAGCAACAGCAGCTGGCCAAAACTACCGCATGGACAGCATGCCATGGTGAGCTAAATCCTTGTTGTCTAACAACAAGACTTGATAATGCCTTAACACCAATAAGCTCCAATCACAAACAGGCCACCCCTGACACTCAGCCTCTTTCACAAACACATGCCACCCCTGACACACAGCTTTCCCTCTGATGTCTTTTTATGTCATGCATGTTAGTGTTAGAATGTCTATGGTGATTGGGTACATACTGTCCCTCGTAAGCCAAGTTGTATGCAGTGATTGTCTGGACTTTCTGTTTTTTACTGAAGTTAACAACGCCTTTTCTTTTTTTTTCATCTATTCGGGGTTTTTTTTTTTTTTTTTTTTTTTTTAAATATCATTGATTTTTCTTATTTGACTCTCAGGTACAAAATATATCAAATAACTGTTCAGTATTTTTCCCCTGGCAGCCTACATCTGGGCAGCCTTCCTGACGCTGCTGAATTTTTGGCTGCTTTCCCAGAGAGACCCCCCCCCCTTGCCTCCCGAGCCCCCTTCTTCTCCTGTTGCTTTATTCACTTGTTTTGCCGGAGCAGATCCTGTAGGAGCTGCATGAGAAACGGCACACAGACAATAGAGCTGTGAGTTTAGGAAAATATATCAATTTGTCCTAGTTAACGTTAACTATCAACTTCATACAACCTACAATTGCCTTTTAAAAGAGAGTGCCAGCAGGGCAGTGGTGGTACATGCCATTAATCCTAGCACTTGGGAGGCAGAAGTAGGGAGATTTTTATGAGTTCAAGGCCAGCCTGGTATATAGAGTGAGTTCAGAACAGTCAGGAATGCAGAGAAAGCTTATCTCAAAAAAGACAAAGAGAGAGAGAGAGGGGGGGGGAGAGAGAAAGAGAAAGATAGAGGGAGAGAGAGAACCAGCTGAGTAATTGTCTTTACCAGGTTTCTTTGTGGGCATGTCTGTGAAGGATTGTCTTGATGGCAGGAGGACTCCGCCCACAGTGGGCAGCACCATTCCCTGGTAATCCTCAGCTGTAGAAGAAATGTAGTCAGGAGCAAGCCAGCAAGCAACATTCCTCCATGCTTTCTGCTTTAAGTGCCTACTTTAGTTCCTGTCCCAACTCCCCTCAGGAGTGGACTGTGATCTGGAAGTGGAAGTCAAATTAACCCCTTCCTTCCCAAGTTGCTTTGTTTTGTCATGGTTGTTTGTCCCTGCAACAGACAGGGAAACAGAACATCCATCTTGTTTTCATATGTAACAAATAGTTTGGAGACATATAGAGCTCAAAATTTAAAGATAATTTCTTTTACAAGTGGTGAAGCCCTTGCCCCACCATGTCTCAGTTTCCAGAACTAATGTCTAGAGTTCTGACACCACATTTTATTCCTGTCAGCATGCAATATGAACTTTTACTTCTGGGAGATTCTAGATTCTTTACTTAATTGTTGAAGTTCCAAAATTCTAAGAAATCTCTAGCATTGTCCCTTGGCAAACTCATCCCTTCATTTATTTTCCTTCCTCAAAAGGGAGGATGGAAATTTCCATACTAAAAGGGAGAGCCATCTGTGTTCTCTATCTGGGATTTGTGTTCATCATTAGATCTTTGGCACTGACCTTGCTTTCCATTTATTTATTTATTTATTTATTTATTTACTTTTGGTTTTTCAAGTCAGGGTTTCTCTGTATAGCCCTGGCTGTCCTGGAACTCACTCTGTAGACCAGGCTGGCCTCAAACTCAGAAATTCACCTGCCTCTGCCTCCCAAGTACTGAGATTAAAGACAGGCGCCACCAGCGCCCAGCGCTTTCATTTTATTTTTAAGTTTTATTTATTTATATATTTTATGTATGAGTGCTCTGTCTGCATGTATGCCTGCACACCAGACATCATATCCCATTACAGATGGTTGTGAGTTAACACATCATTGCTGGAATTAAACTCAGGACCTCCAGAAAAAGTCAGTGCTCTTAATCACTGAACCATCTCTCGAGCCCTGACTTTGCTTTTTCTGAGACAGAGCCTCACTAGGTAGCCCAGGCTGGTCTGTAGTTCATGGTCTTCCTCTGACTCAGTCTGTCTGGGTCTGGGATTACAAACCTGCACTAAAGAAGCCTGGTTAAATAGCTGTTTGTTTGTTCGTTTGTTTGTTTTTAAGTTTTTCTCTACCTTTGTTCCATTTTTACAGGTATCTTTTACCAGTTTGCCTCTTGGGCTCTGTCTAGTGTAGAGATTTTATGCAAACTATCCTTGGCCCTCTCTCTATTTATGCTTAAGTGGGAGGCAACAAAATACAGAGTGTATCAATTTTTCCCGTGATCTGATGGTCTTCCCTGTGGACCAACCCAAATCGACTATCTGGAAGCTTGGTTTAAGTCTGCCCTGGGCTTCTAAAGAACATGGTCTTTGCAAAGAATTCTGTGCACATACTTCTTAGTCATAACCCTTTTTAAAAGTTAACCCTTTGCAACCAGTTCCAGAGACCATATATAGCTGAGTGAAATCGAAGCCCCAGACCTACATTCTTTCCTCATACAGATGTGACAAGCTTTTATTTTTCTGTCAACTAAGATGGTCAAGGTGCCAGTATACCATCACTCCCCAAGTAGTTCAGCTCTTCTCATTGCTGTGGACCAAACCTCTGAGCAGAGCTGACTCAAGGAAGCAATGGTTTCCTTTGGCTCACAGTTCGGGTGACACAGTCTATCACTGCAAGGAAGCCATGATGGTGGAAAGTTCCTGAACACGATGACAGGAGGATGCTTGCTCAGATCTCTGCAGCTCAGGACAGGGGGAGAGGAGAATGCACATAGAGTTCTCCTATTCCTCCCTTTGTCTAGTCTATGACCCCAGACCATGAGACAGTGTCTTTCCCCCTCAGCTAATCATCCCTGGTCTGCCCTCACAGACTTATCCAGAGGTGTGCCTCACTAAAGTTCTGTGTCTTTCTCAATCCAGTCCGTTGTTAGTTGAAATTACCCATCGCAGACAGACACTGACATGTAAAGAACACTCTATCAGTATTAGGGATGGGAATTTCCATCATTGAGTATGCCTGGCAGTCAATATCGAAAACAATTAAGAAATCAATTTATCAAAACAAAGTCCTACAATTTTCAAAAGTTCTCAAAAGCTGTGCTCAAACTTCTAAACCAAAACCAAAAATCCCAGCCTTCCTGTTGGCAGCCCCCATGCCTCAGTTTGCCCAATTGACATTGATACAGCAGAAAGGTAGAAAAGCAAGAAAGGGTGATCATGCAAAACCACAAACCTGTTTTCTCTTTTTTACAACTAAAATGTTTCGTATAACTAACAATAACTCATTGGAAAACTTCTTCTCCCGATCCTAAAAGAAATATGTGTCCTCTGAAGAACAGGTGCATGTAGGACCTGAGGATGGGAGCCTGTGTTTGCGCCCCGGCGCCCATAGAAGCAGCTGCGTACAGTGATGTGTACTGGCAGTCCCTGGAACTTCTCAGGACAACCTTACCTAAGCAGTGAGACCTGGGCCACCATCTCAAAAACTAAGATAGACTAAGATAGTTCCTAAGAAACAGTACTTGAGGTTGGCCTCTGTCTCTACACATGCAAGCACATACATGAAAAAAAAAAAACACACGAATGTACGCATTCAAAAAAAAAAAAGTGTGTGTGGAAGAGTGCCGATCCCTTTGCTACTGGTCTGTGGTTTCCTCATCTCCTAGGAGACATGATCTGACCCCCAGGTCCTCTCCTCCCTCATCACTCGCCACAGCCCAGGGCAGCCAGGTATCTGTTCCTGTCCTAGCTGCACAGCAGGGAGATCACGGCACAACTAAGAAGATACTGTCAAGAGACTCCTGGCCCTGCCACATCCCAAAGCCAAAGACCTCTGACAGCTCATCCCAAGCTGCCAGATGCTGGCAGGAACAGCTTGAGACAGCCCGCGAGAACCAATGTCATCAGTGATTAATGCTCAAGACTCAAACTAAGCAAGTTCCTGATTACCCTGCAATGCCCCATGGTCCTTGCCACTTGAAAGAAGAAAGGACATAGGGCAGTGGCCCAAGGCCCCAGGGGTTCTAGGAACCTATCGGAGCAGGTCCATCCCTCTCCACCTTCACTGACTTCGAGTCCTACCCTTCCTTCTCCTCAACCTGTTTTCCCAAAGGGAAAGCTGAGCTCGTGCCCAACCCCAAAACCCCACAGCCACCATTGGGCTCCCACTACGACTGAGTCCGGGGTTAGCAATGCCCATGTCAGTCACCATAAGGAACACCACCCTTGGGAAATTAAAGAGTGTGTACACCATGGCAGGTTCCTTACCAAGTCTGCAGCAGGCTGGAGGCGAAAGACATAATTCATAATTCATAAAGAAGGAAGGTCTGATGGGTCAGGAGGAGGCTCACTGCTCGGGACCTAATGAGTTTGTACCTGAATAGAACTTCTCCATTCTGAAGGGCGCTTGCATATCTACCACACAGGCTGCACGGGACCCCAGATCTACCACCTGCCCATCTCTCCCTCCCTATAGGTCTCAGTATGTGTGGTCAATGGCTTCCTAAAACTAACATCCTACCAATCACAGTGTGCTGCACTGAACACTGTCCCCTGGAGAGATACACCTAGGGGTTCATTTCCCAGCGAAGAGTCTTTCCGATTCTTTCAATGTTTTCCTTTCTTTCCTGCCTCTACCCCTTGCTCCAACTTGACAGCCTTTCCTTTTTCAGATTCTGCCCAGACCCACTCCAGATCCAACATCAGACTGGCCCGAAGGAGGACAGCAGGCAGCCAGAAAGTGTGACCGTCACATCTAGATAACAGTTCCAGAGCTCTTGGGTATAGAGCGCCGACCGTATGCCAGGTACTGTTCTATCTCTATACTGAAAAGCTAAGATGTAGGGTAATTAGTCACTTTCCTGTTGCTGAGATAAAACGCCTGGCGAGATCATTTTGAGGAATGAAGGGTTTATTTTGGCTCGTGGTTGGAGAACGCAGTCCACCATGGCAGCTGCAGTTGGGAAGCAGAAAGAAATAAATGCCGGTCTTCAGCTCAGTTTCCCCTCCTTTCCTGAAGGTGACACCCGCTGTTAGGGTGGGCCTTCCCTCCTTAATTAAACCCATCTGGAGAACCTCTCACAACAGGTGTTCTCAGAGATGTGTCTCCTGGGTGATTCTAGATTCTGTCAAATTGATAGTCAATATTAGCAATCATATAGGAGAGAACCGAAGCTGGAATCTGGGGACAACTAAAGGAAAGTTCAGCTTGCCTGGCATAAGGTGGTGACAAGACTGTGGGGCTGACAGGAAGTGATCTACAGAAGACTTTACAGGTCAAAAATCAAGGGTATTTTTTTATACATGGATGTACTATATGTGTTTTTGGTTACTGTTTATTGTTGCTGTTATTGTTTGGTTTTGGTTGGTTTTTTGAGACAGAGTTTCTCTGTGTAGCCCTTGCTGTCCTAGAACTTACTCTATAGACCAGGCTGGCCTCAAACTCAAGAGATCTGCCTGCCTCTGCCTCCTTAGTGCTGGGATTAAAGAGTGTATGTATCACCACTCCCTGGCTATTTGTATGTTTTGATATGGGATGTGCACATGTGTGTGTGTCACTCCATATGTATACACATGCATGTAAAGATCAGGGGGCAACCTCAGGTATTAGTCCTCAGTCACTTCCCTCCTCTTCTTTGAGATGCTATTCTCACTGGCCTGGAACTTCACCCCTTAGGCTTAAGCTTGCAGGGGTCCTCCTGCCTCTGACTCCCACCTCCAGGATTACATGCTATAATTTTTTTTATGAGGATTCTGGGGATCTCCGCTCATGTCTTCATGTTTGAAAGGCAAGCACTTTATTGACTGAGCCATCTTCCTGGTTCCCAAGATAAGTTTTAAGAACAGAGTCTTGCTGTGCATCCCGGGCTGGCCTCATACTTGTGCTTCTCCAGTCTCTGCCTCCCAAGTGCTAAGATAGCAAATGTGCCACCAGGCCTGGCTGAGACAGTACTTGAATGTTTATTATACCAGTGAGAAAACTGACATGGTAGTGTGTCCCTTGTGTTACATAATGTGTCACATGTGAATGTAAGAGGCTGGTGACAGGCTGTGCATGGTGGCACATGCTAATCCAGCAGATCTCTGAGTTCAAGGTCAGCCTGATGTACAGAGTGAGTTCCGGGACAGCCAAAGCTACACACAGAAACCCCACCTCACAAAAGGGGGGGGGGGGGGGAGAGAAGGGGGGGAGGGGAAAGAGGGAGGGAGGCAGGCTGGGGTGAGCCGGCAGAGGGGAGGGGGGGGGGGGAGGGAGAGAGAGACTGGTGTGAGCCGGCAGCGGTGATGAGGTTTGTGTGAGGATGGTACTCTTCCTAGAACTGCCTACTTGGTAAAAGTTAAGCAGTACTCATCCCACGGAGGCTCAGTGGGAGGCTTGCACCTTGCTTCTGCCTCTTCACACAGAGAGCACTGTGGTCCAGGGTTAGTCAACAGAGCCAGGACTCAAACAGGTTAGATACAAACCTTCCATCCCCATGGTAGGCCGCGAAAATCAAGCATCTCCGTGCATCCGAGGGAGATGTAAAGGCGGGTTGCTTTCAGAGGAACTTGACATACACCACCAGGTGGCCCCAGGTGAAGAGGACGGGTCAGACTAAGTTGCAGTGCTTAGAAGGGAAGCGAAGCTTGAAACTGAGTCTGTGGTGTTTGATTCTTTTGGGCTGACTGTGCTCCCCACAGCCCTTGTCTGTGAACCATTTTGTGCACTAAGAACATACACATAATGTGCATAGTGGACAACAAAACAATTACACACTTTTTGTGTCACCAACTGTGATTTGGAGCTGCATCAGTGATAGCTCGTGGATAACCTTCCGGGATCACATACGTCTGACTCCTCTCCTCAGGAGGAGCCAGCATTCTGGTTTTTCCATATTTGGGAGAAGGGAGGATATTGTGGATGGAACACGTGATCTCATGCATGTTGTAATATTATAGGTGCTCCACCACTGAGCCACGCCCAAGCCCCTCACTGGGGAATGGGATTCTAGGCAGGGGCCCTACCACTGAGCCACACCCCCTGCCCCTCACTGGGGGATTCTAGGCAGGGGCTCTACCACTAAGCCACACCCCCAGCCCTCTCACTGGGGGATTCTAGGCAGGAGCTCTACCACTGAGCCACGCCCTCAAGCCCTTTTAAATTTTTTATTTGAAGCATGATTTCTCTAAGTTACCCAGGCTCACATTGAGCTAACTAAATAGCCCAGGCAGGCCTTTAACCTGTGATTTTTCTGCCTCAAATTTCTGAATATCTGGCATCTCAGCTACGAACCTCCAGGCTCAGTTTAAATGAAGTGGTTTCTGTGAAGGTTCAGACATGTTGCCTGGCACACTGAGCTACTTCTGTAGGTTTTGTGATTCCCCTCCTGTGGGCCTCACTGTATTACTGTGACATGGTCCTGTGGCTTCCTGTGTCAGCAGCCAACTCTCACTGTGGAACTCTGAGTACCTCCAGTGGGAGGAGCCACAGCACGCCCTGGAGATCGGAGCCATTCAGAGCAGGTCTCAGTCCCCGATAGCTCCACTTTACATAGGGTACACATGAGGCATCAGTTCCCCGTGACACCACAGGTCCGTGACAACCTTGTCTCTGAGACTGGACGTCCCCAACATGTCTGCTTAAGGACCAAGGTTTTACCATAGTCATTTCTAGCATTGCTTACTACCCTGCTACGCACGGGGCACCTCAGGTCGCATCTCTGTGTCACTAAGCGCCCCGCACTGTGTCCCTGAAGGCAGGAAGCCATGCTTCATAGACTCTTCTACTCAGCCCCCAACATATATGCTCTCAGCACCTGGCTTGCAGCTCTCTGCTGAGAGGGTCTTTGCACAGAGTCACACATTTGCAGTTCAGGGATTTGGGCTATATGTCGCAGAGGCTCAGAGCAACAAGGCACCCACCATCTTATAGATGAATGGACCCAGAGCGGAGTGCAAGGTGGGGATACAACTTAAAGGTGACGAAGTTGGTGTCCTGGTTTCGTCTTTTTTGCTGTACTTAAGTACCCTGACTAGAAACAACTTAAAATAGAGATGGTTTGTTTTAGCTAGTTCCAGGTTACAGTCCACCATTGCGGGGAAGTCAAGGCAGGAACCCGAGGCAGCTAATTACGTCTCATCAGCAGTCAAGACACCGAACAGTGAGTGGTGTATGCTTGGTGCTCAGCTCATTTTCTCTATTCATATACAGTCCAGGACCTCAAACCAGGGAATGGTACAGCCCACAGCTGGCCACGCATGTTTACAGGCCAACCTGACCTTCCTTAAGTCTCTCTTTCTGGGCTGGAGAGATGGCTCAGCCATTAAGGTCACTGACTGCTCTTCTAAAGGACCCAAGTTCAATTCCCAGCAACCGCACGGTGGCTCACAACCATCTGTAATGGGATCCGATGCCCTTTTCTGGTGTGTCTGAAGAGCTACAGTGTACTCACATACATAAAATAAATATATAATTGAAAAAAGTGAAGAAAAAAAAAAAAGACTCTCTTCCCAGGTGACTCTAAAGTTGTACTGTCAGCTAAAACCGACCATCACAGAAACTGAGCACAGGGAAGGGGTGGAGAGGCTGGCCAGGTTTCTGTTAGAGAGAAGCAAAATATTCTAGTGTTCAACCACACAGTTGAATGACTGTTGAGAACTGTTCTGTGAGGCTCCGAAGGTCAAGAGAGTGTCTTGGGAGATGTCTCAGCGGCTGAATCACTTGGTGCATAACCATGATGACCTGAATATAAATGTTAGATAGGTATGTCAGCCCATTTGTAATCCCAGCACTTAGAAAACAGAGACAAGGGATCCCAGGGGCAAGCTGGGCAAGCTTTGGGTTCAGAATATGGATATATATAATATATAACATATGTAATATGATATATGATATGTGGTATATTATATATGAAATTAATATATTGTAATATTATATATAATACATAATATATAGTGTATGGTATATAATGTATAATAAATATAATGTGCAGTATGTATTATGTAATATATAATAATATAAATATATAAACGGTAGAGAGCAGTACAGGAAGATACCTGACATCAACTGACTTACACATGCACATTCCTGCACAAACATGTACAAATACATGCAAATACACATACACTCACATTAGAGACACAAACACAAAATAAAATTTAAAAGTTTGTGACATGAAGTTGTTGTCTATGCAACAACATGTCACATGTAAATCCTTGTTTGCTGTCCACTTCAACGCAATTTTGGCTCATCAAAGCAAACAGATATTTTTACTCAAGCCTACAGTTGTATAGAACAAACTCCCATAAAATCAGTAAGTCCGTTTAACAAGGAGGCTAGGGAAGACCTCCAGCAAGTACCAGACACTGCGCACAATGACCAGAAGTCAGGCTTGCCCAAGGCTCATGGGGAAAGGAACTGAGTCATACATCAGGAGAGGTGACCCCAGGCCCCACGTTTCATGGAACTTCACGTCTCCCTGAGGCCTCATTGCATCGAACTTCCTCTGCTCACTCACCCCTTCTCTACCCCCAAAGCTGCAAACATCCCTGTGCTTCTGCCTCCTCATGGAGGCTGCACAATTACTCCAGTGCCATCTTCTGGTCTGGTTCCCTATAGATGCAAATGCACATGTATATGTACACACACACATGCATATATGCACACATGCATGGATACACACACACAGCCTTCCCTTGGCCACATATACAAAACTCAGTGCCTGGAAACTGATAGGGGACATCCTACTTAAGCCAAAGGATGACCAGGAGGGTCTATTTGGCATTAACAGGACAGTGGCTCTCAGAGAAGATGTGGTTAGGAGCAGACACTAAAGAATCAACCTCCCAGGGTGTCTTAATCAGGGTTTCTATTCCTGCACAAACATCATGACCAAGAAGCAAGTTGGGGAGGAAAGGGTTTATTCAGCTTACTTCCACATGTCTGTTGATCACCAGAGGAAGTCAGGACTGGAACTCAAGCTGGTCAGGAAGCAGGAGCTGATGCAGAGGCCATGGAGAGATGTTACTGGCTTGCTTCTCCTAGCTTGCTCAACCTGCTCTCTTATAGAACCCAAGACTTCCAGCCCAGGGATGGCACCACCCACAATGAGCCTTCTCACCTTGATCCCTAATTGAGAAAATGCCCCACAGCTGGATCTCATGGAGGCACTTCCCCAACTGAAGCTCCCTTCTCTGTGATAACTCCAGCCTGTGTCAAGTTGGTACACAAAACCAGCCAGTATACAGGGCTTTGTTAACTTATCACAGATAGGGGGAAATGAGGGCACATTTCTGAATGATGAATGAGTTGAGTAGGAAACTGCACAGGAAGATGATTGCATTTGTGGAAACACAGCACCTGAGAAAATGTGGGATGCAGCCAAAGCAGAGCTCTGAGGGAGAATCATAGCTCTGTATGCCTGCACTTGAAAGGAAGAAAATATCAAGAAATGATGAAGACAAGAGCTGAGGTGAATAGATCTGAGATTGGCATGGAGCAGAGAAAGCCAGAGAAGCCAGGAGTCAAGACTTGGAATGTGTGTGTGTATGTGTGTGTGTGTGTGTGTGTGTGTGTACACATATGCATGCATGCACACACACACAAGTGTTTTCAGGTGCATGTGTAGGAGAACTTCAGTTATCCTTGGGGATTCCATCCACATCCTTTGAGATGCTAACTCCTCTCACTGAACCTGGAGCTCGATGCTTCAGCTCTCGGGATCTTCCTGTCTCCACCTACCCAGCACTGGGTTTACAGCCACACCTTTGGTTTTAGTAGATTCTGAGGCTCAAACTCAGGACTTCATGCTTGTGCAGCAAATACTTTACCCACTGAGGCATCCCACTAGCCCTTGGAATGGCTCTCTTGATGTCCTTGATGAGGAAAAAAGGAAGATGACTCAGATTACTAAATCAGAAACAGAAAGGGTGTTGTAGCTGACTTTACAGAATTTGAAAGGGGATTGTGGTAAAAGCCATAAGCAACTATCACCAATAAACAGGACAACACTAGGGAGACAGGTTCCTGTACTGATACAGACAACAAAACTAGCTAAAGAAGAAAGAAAAGAAAAGAGATGGAGAGAAGAGGAGAGGAGAGGAGAGGAGGGGAGGGGAGGGGAGGGGAG
>JADRCD010207042.1:0-15415 GCA_019843815.1 Montemys delectorum
TTATTCAAAATTAAGTGTGGACTTGACATCGATATTTCAGTAGTTTCAGGGTAAATACATCTACTTGATGTCATGAGGTTCCAGCCACAAGGACCTGGCCATACCATGACAGTGCTTTCTTGTTTGTTTGTTTTTCGAGACAGGGTTTCTCTGTGTAGCCCTGGCTGTCCTGGAACTCACTCTGTAGACCAGGCAGGCCTTGAACCCAGAAGAATCCCAAGTGCTGGGATTAAAGGCGTGTGCTACCACCACCTGGCCCCCATGAAATACAGACTCTAAGTTTTCTTCAAAACCTAATACTTTGAGTTTGTCAAAATCTTGGATTAGATTTGAGGTCTGATCCTGCTAGCCTCACCCCAAACTGGCTCTGCAATGGAATGTATTATAAACCAGCAATAGTCTGTTGACTCCTTCGGTATGTATACTGGTGAGTGGGTGTATCCCAGAGGCTGTGAATGAGATGGATTTCAAAGTTAAATCCTGGGCTGGTGGGCTGGAGAGATTGCTCAGCGGGTAAGAGCACCAATTGCTCTTCCAAAGGTCCTGAGTTCAAATCTCAGCAACTACATGGTGGCTTACAACCACCCATAATGAGATCTGACAACGCCCTCTTCTGGTACTTATTTATAATAATAAATCTTTGGGCCAGAGCTAGAGGGGCTCTACTAGAGTGAGTGGGCTCTACCAGAGCGAGCAGGGGTTGACAGGAGTGAGCAGAGATCCTAAAAGTCAATTCCCAACAACCTGATGAAGGCTCACAACTATCTGTATAGCTACAGTGTACACTCATATACATTAAATAAATTAATTAAAAAAAAATCCTGGGTGGCACATGCCTTAAATCTCAGCACTTGGGAGGCAGAGACAGGCAGATTTCTGAGTTAGAGGCCAGCCTGGTCTACGGAGTGAGTTCCAGGACAGCCAGAGCTGCACAGGGAAACCCTGTCTTGAAAACAACAACAACAACAAAAAAATCCTGGGCTGGTGAGATGGCTCAGTGACTAAGAGCACTGGCTGCTCTTCCAGAGGTCATGAGTTCAATTCCCAGCAACCACACGGCAGCTCACAACCATCTATAGGGGAATCTGTTCAGACAGGCAGATATATATGCAGCAGAGCACACATACATTGAATAAATAAAATTAATTTAAAAAAGTTAAATCCTGGACCCCTAGTTGATTATTTTATTAAAGCACTCATAGGTCATTGAATCAGAAAAAAAAAAAAGTCTTATGAATGAAAGACTGGACATGAGTGATCCCGGTAATCAAGAACATCTAGAGTCCCCACCCTCCTGAACTGACCACCTCAATCTCCTTACTGTGCTCAGAGTAGGCTGGCGAGAGGGGAAGGGTGTTAGCCCAAAAGTACACACAAACATGTGGCACACTCACTGCATATCACAAACGAAGATTCCCACCCCACAAACAACCAAGACAGAACCTCCAAAGCCAATTAGGGTCTGATTCATCATTCTCAACCTGGAACAATATAACAAAAGACTAGCTGTGGCACTGGGAATGAGCCAGCACTCCAGCATGTCTGGCATGGTTGCCTGAGTACATTATAAAGCTTGCAGCAAGCTTTAATTAAAGCTTAGGGCAGGTGAGTTATGTGGCTCAAGTCCTTGCTGATCTGTTCCCCAGAGGGGTAAAGTCATGTGACAGTAAGTGGTCAGCTTCTGGACACCTGGTCATGCTCCACTGTGACTGCCTTTCCAGTCTGTCAGGTTTTCTGGAATCTGGTAAGCAACCTCTGCCTGGCTTCAGTCTCCGCTCACATGTTCTTGGGGCTAATGTCTCAAACACGTCAGCTCTTTGCCCTAGGGCCGTAGGGCTCAGCCAGGCCGTGTTTGGACTTGCTAGCCTGTTTGGGATTCAGTCCACAACGGATGTTTCTGGGCCATGGGTAAGGGTCCAGGAGCCAGTTACATCCTGCGTTAGCATGCCCACCAGGCATGATGGAGACACAAGAATGGTGTTTTTCTAGTAGGAGATTCAGTTTGCAAAGGAGTCTGAGTGAGTCCAAGGGTGTTCTGTTTTAACACCAAGGAACCGGTAAAGAGATCATTTTCCTATTCGTGTGTTCTTAGGAACTGCCACTACTTCTAAGAAGTTAGCATGAATCTGGTGCCGGGAAGGAAGTAAAAAATACAGTTCCCCTGGGGACATATGAAACCTCAGAACTTCCTTGTGCTGTATGTCCCCTGCTCCACCAATATTTCGGAGGTCTTCTGGCTTCTCATCCAAGGAGTTCTATTGAAGAAGGGACTGGCACCAGTGAAGAGGAACTCAGCTCATCTGGGATTCTTGTCAGCAATTTCCTGCCCATGGACAATCTGCGTTATTATTATCCAACCTGTAATCTGCTGAAACAATTCAGCTTCGTGTGTGGTGTGTGTGTGTGTGTGTGTGTGTGTGTGTAAACATGTATTTATGCGTTTGCTAGCCTGGCCAATATTTATATAAGGGACAATATAGTTTATTACTTATTAGTCAAAGATTTATTCCACTTTCTTTATTCTAAGCAAGTACCTTCTTGATATGTTTTCTTTAATTTCTTTCTTTTTTTTTAGATTTATTTATTATTATAAATAAGTACCCTGTAGCTGTCTTCAGACACACCAGAAGAGGGCATCAGATCCCATTACACATGGTTGTGGGCCACCATGTGGTTGCTGGGATTTGAACTCAGGACCTTCTGAAGAACAGTCAGTGTTCTTACCCACTGAGCCATCTCCCCAGCTCCTTTAATATCTTCCTTAATGAACTCAACTCAAAACTTCACATACACAGTAATCTTCCATAATAGTTTTGGTCTGAAGGTACTGCAATGACTTAAACTTTAAAAATTTTTAATATTTTATATTTATTTACTTATTTTGAGACAGGTTTCTCTGTGTAACAGCCCTGGCTGTCCTGGAGTTCACTTTGTAGACCAAGCTGGCCTTGAGCTCACCAAACTGATCTGCCTCTGCCTCCTGAGTGCTAGGATCAAAGGTGCGTGGCATCAATACCTGGCACTTTCGATGGTTTTTAAGGACTTATTTGTATGTTGGTATGAAGGTCAGAGGACAACTTGTGGGAGTTTTTCATCTCGCTAGTACATGATTTAGACTTTTCTTTGTATAGGGTCTGTGTGTGTGTGTGTGTCTGTGTGTGTGTGTGTGTCTGTGTGTGTATGTGTCTGTGTGTGTATGTGTCTGTGTGTGTTTTGTGTGTGTGTGTGTTGTGTGTTGTGTGTGTGTGTGTGTGTGTGTGTGTGTGTGTGTGTATCCCCTCCAAAATGGAGATGGCCTCCAAAGTCTTAGCCAATTACAATCAAAGTCTAGGAGTGTATATTTCTGGGAGTTGAAGGGGAGGCAGGGGTGGGGGATGGGGTGGGGGGAATGGCATGACAAATGACAACATGACTTCTTCAGTCTTTGAAATGAAAGCAAAAGCTCCTGCTTACCTAGAAAGAGTCTCAGTGCTAAGGAGTCTCTCACTCAGTTCAGACTTTGAAAAATGGAGGAGCCTCCTTGTACTGGCTGGTGTCCTGTCACCTTGACACAAGCTAGGCTCATAGGAGAGGAGAAGCCTCCGTTGAGGAAACGCCTCCATGAGATCCAGCTGTAAGGCATTTTCTCAATTAGTGACTAATGGGGGAGGGGCCAGCCCACTGTGGGTAGTGCCATCCCTGGGCTGGTGGCCCTGAGCAAGTCCTGGGAAGCAAGCAGGTGTCACTCCTCCATGGCCTCTGCATCAGCTCCTGCCTCCAGGTTCTAGACCTGTTTGAGTTCCTGTCCTGATTTCCTTAATGATGAATAACAATGTGGAAATGTAAGCTGAATAAACTCTTTTCCACCCCAACTTACTTTTTAGTCCGGGTGTTTTGTTGCAGTACGAGAAACCTATTTAGGACACACCTCAAAAAAACAACCAACCAGCTAGCTACTCTTCAGCAACAAAAAGAAAAGAGACACTGATACTGATAACAACGTTGAAGTGCCTTCTTCACTTATGCTAACAAAGGAGAGTGAATATACAAGTTCTGCAGATTATATGACTCAATTTATACGAAATTTCCCAGAGAGACAGATCTGTAAGAGACAGAAACTATAATAGCAGTTGGAGACTGGGGCAGGAATACATATTGAATATAAAAGAACAGAGGAATCTTTGAGAGGTGACAGAAAGCAAATTTTACATAACTATAAATTTCCTAAAAATCACCAAGCCTGGTGCTTTGAAATAGCTATGTCAGTTATACTTCCACAAAGCTAAAAGAGATTTTAAAAAAACCAATCAACCAACCAACCAACCAACCAACCAACCAACCAACCAACTAAAAAACCCAAGACCAAACAGATAAAGGTTTGGCTTGATTACAGTTAGCTGCAGGCATTTGCTTCCAAATCCTAAATGGACTGCTTGCTATGCAACCACATCTTTCCCGTTCATTTTGCAGGCAAAGTGATTGACTAACTCTTTTGTTGAAGAATACAGGATTTAGGCTCAACAAAACCAAAGGCATGTTGTCAAGTTCCTTGCTGTGTGCACAGGAGACCCTGGCTAACCCACCGAGTAGTGTACCTGCTTTTCTCTGAAGTAGCAGGATAGTCAAGAGGATGGTGCTCCTGTTCTGTGCTCCCCTGGATGCTCCAATCATTGTGTGCAAGCCTTCGAAGTGCATTGCATGATTGTGATTGGCCTATCTCAATCTGAAGGGATGAAGACAATGTCTGTTCAGCCAGAACTGTTTTACCTTCAAGGATGAGACCATCTCCTCCAGCACCTACCCCTTTACTAAAAGATTCATCCTCTCCTCATACCTAGAGAAGAGGAAAAGACATATTAGGAACCATGGAACCCTATGACTTTCAACCTCGTCCTTTTGTTGTCTTTAAGAAGTGTACTGGAGCATGGTCCAAAACAGGGAGAGAAAAATAACACCTGCTGTGCAGGAACTAGGCAGAGTCCGTGGAACAGTGACTTTGGCAAGGAGACAGTGGGTATTTCTCCATCTGGGGGAAGAAAACAGTTTTCCTATCAAACTGGTAAAATTAGTATGTACACACCATTCTAATTTGGAGTTCATAGAAAATTATAAGCCTGAGAATCTAATCTGGGTGGCTAGCTTCCAATGATGCCTCTGGGGGATGTTCTCTCCAGCAGTCTAATTCTTCTGCCTGTCTCCCCAGCTAGTTCCCCCTTTTAATTCTCCTGACTCCTTTGCCTATTCCTAATCTTTTAGACTGTGCACTTGTTCCCCCCCTTTTTAAATTTAACTCCACCTTTTCTTATTTAACTGTATCAAGAACACTTTCCTGGTGTCCTTGTTCTTACCTGTAATCCCAGTGGAATGCTAAGTAGGTAGTGTGGTGGTTTGAGTGAGAATGACCACTTTCAGCTAGTATATTTGAATGCTTGCTTACCAGGATTAGGAGTTGTGACCTTATTGGAGGAGGTGTGTCACTGGGGGGTTGTGTTTTGAGGTCTCAAAAACCTATGGCTTCTCTCTCTCTCTCTCTCTCTCTCTCTCTCTCTCTCTCTCTCTCTCTCTCTTTCTCTCTCTCTCTCTCTCTCTCTCTCTCTCTCTCTCTCTTTCTCTCTCTCTCCATCTCTGTCTCCTTCTCTTTCCCTAATTCTCCTGCCCCTCTGCTTCCTCTTAGAGACAATATTGCCTGGCTGCTATGCTACCTCCATGATGGTCATGAACTCATCCTCTGAAGCTGCAAGCCTCCAAGAAACAGCTTCTTCTGTATGTTGTCCTGCTCATGATCCTCTTTAATCCGTCGGATGGAATGCAACTGTGACGGGGTGGGGGTGGGGGGCATTGGGGGTGGATTGCTGCAAACTATAAACTACTAAACCAAAAACAATAGATCTACAACTTTGACAGATATCGAGTGCCTGACACAGAATCATAAAGTTTGTGGTCTTGTGATGATTACCAGATCTCTAGAACTGTTATTCTGTGTAACAGGTACTTCACACCCCTAACAGTTCCATTTCCCTCTCCCCAACCCCTGCCAACAGGCATTCTACTTTTTTTTTTTTTTTTCTTTTTTGCTAGAGTCTGACATTTTAGATACTTCCCACAGAGCTGTGAGGCGTTTGCAACTCTATCTCTGGCACATGCCACTAGTGCCTTCTAGATCCACCCATGCGGTTGTAAGTGGTAAGATGTCAATAATATTCTATTGTACATTCATGTTGTGTTTTCTTTCTGTTAATTAACATTCAGATAACAGGCTGATGAGATGGCTCCGCAGGTAAGAGCACTCACTGCTCTTCCAAAGGCAGTGGGTTCAAATCCCAGCAACCACATGGTGGCTCACAACCACCTATAATGAGATCTGACGCCCTCTTCTGGTGTGTCTGGAGACAGCTACAGTGTACTCATTTATAATAATAAATTAAAAAAACATTTAGATTGCTTGGCTATTTTGGCTATCTTGGATATATACACAAAAGTGAGAGAGTTTGAAAACATAGTAACTCTATATTTAATGATTTAGAGAAGTCTACATCTATTTCTTACAACAACCACTCGATTGTATATTCCCATTAGTATATACAAGGGATCCGATATATCCATATCCTTGCCAACACTCGTCTTTCTAAAACATAGAAGGCTAGCTTAACAGGCGTGAGATGCTATCCTGCAGTGGTTTTGATTGGCATTTTCCTGTGATTTATATTCATCCCTCTAGTTCAATTTGTTGGCAGTGCCTGGAACACAGCAGCTGCTCACCACGTCGAATTTGAGTTAGTAAATTAAGCCGTATAACTCCACTTTCATGCTGAGTACATGCTTGATTCCATCTGGATCAAAGAGAGAAAACAGGATGTCTGTGACACAGATGTGAAGGACCTGGGCTGGGGGGTTCTTATGCTTTTGTTTTCATAGTAGGAAACTATAAAAATGGCTGAAAGTTGGGGACTTTGGATGAGTTCACCACAATGAGAAGAGCTGTGTCTTTGGGGGAAATGACATTTAAGTATTTTGGATACTTTTTAATAAAAATTGTTATACTACATCCTTATGCTCTGGCAGTTTGCTACTTTGCCATTTCTTCTTTCTTCCACCTTCTCCTCCCCTCTTCTACCCTTTCAATCTCCTAACACTAAATAGGAGTTAAAAAAAAAAAAGATAGAAAGGAAAGGGGGTGGCAGTGTTGTTAGACTACTTCCTGCTGATTCGAGGCACCCAGTTCCTTGGAACAAGTTTAATTTTCACTGTCAACAACAAACAAACCCCCACCTCTCAGGGTCCTAGCACTTACATACCCTCTGAAAAGTCCCCAGAATTCCAAATGTCACACAACTGCAGGAACTATCTGCATCTGGCAAAACCATACCCCTGCCATATCACCACGCAAATCATAGTCAGGCGCCGTAGACAGTCTGAAACAGCCCCACATCCCATACCTTGAGTAAAACAAGAACATATTCTTATAATATTCCTGTGTCTTTTAAAAAAAACAAAATTTCAAGATTGCCACTGTAACCAGGGATGGTTTCTTTCCATCCTTCTCATCCTCCGTGACGATCCGAAGAAACTCTCCGCACATCTGTTTTGAGTAAGCCTTGGATTTTATTGTAGGTCACAGTTCTTTTTGATAGGTACATGTGTTCCCTCTTTTCTTTAACTTCCCACAGGCCTTTGCACCCTCCTATCACTTGTGGCAGCTGTCCTGCCTCTGTTACTCCCCACATCTCGCTGCAGTAGTTCTGAGTTCAGAATCTTGCGCTCTGTAGGGACACTAAACTTTGGTTACATGTTTGTTAACTTGAATGCAAAAGAATAATGAAATCATTTGATGAGCATCAGGATACTTTCTTAGGCAAGAGGACAAAAGGGTTTTGTTTTCAGTGTTGTTGTTGCTGCTGCTGCTGCAGTTATTGGGGAGCATGTGCCATGGTTGGAGAATAACTTTATGAAGTCAATACTCCCTCTTTCCATTACTCAGATTCCAGGGATCAAATTCTGGTCATCAGGCTTGATTGGCAAGTGTCTTTACTCACTGACCAGTCCTCCAGACCTCAAATAGCTTTTGTTTGAGATAGGATCTAATTGTGTAGCCTTGGATGGCCTGGAACTCACTATGTAAACTAGGTTGGTCACAAACTCACAGAGATCCACCTGTTTCGGGCTCCAAAGTGCTGGGGTTAAAAGTGTGTACCACCATGCTTGGTCCCAAATGCTTTTTTCAAATACCATTGCACACACTATTAAAAACAAAAATTCCTCCAGAAGTGGATGTCTCTGCATAGAGCTGTCATTCAGTCTTAAAATAGAACTTTTTTCCCTCAAAGTTTTTTCACCGACTTGACAGACAGGATGTTTTCAGTTGACTGTGGTTATCAAAACAATGACTGATTTCAAGATGGAAGAATAAGGGGGTAGAGAAAGTCAATTCTCATTAAGAAGTTGTTGCTATGAAAATATGTAAGCAATATTTCAGAGTTGTGTGGATAATGTTTATGAGTTATTTTCCTCTGTATTGATATATTCCAATATTATTTTATAACAGTAAGAAAAGCTTAAAAAGTCAACCGGGTCTTTCTTAGTTTTATCATATCTGTAAATAATTTCAATAAAAGACTTCTCTGATACCTGTCTTCTACCCCTGTTAGCATGGGCACTTCTGGAAGGACTATAGTTTTCTTTTTTGCTTGAATGTGACATAAGAGAAGCCACACCACTTGGGTGGTATTTGTGTGGGCTAGATTATAATGGTGGCAATAAATGAGAACCTTGGAATAAATCTCATGGATCCTCAACTTCCTTTTCTGAATGTCTTATATCATGATCCAGCAGCAGTGGCTTTTAAGATGTTAGTCCCCACCCCCACCCCCATTGCAGCAGTAAGTCATCCACTCTCAAAGGAAGCAGGACGAGGTTTCTGGAAGCTGGTTGATGACCTCCCAGGGTGGGAAGGCTGTGTGTCATCATGCTTGGCTTGAGCCACAGGAGGGAGAGGCCTCAGGCAGAAGCACAGAACTGAGAAGTTACTGAAGGGAGAGATCTCACATGTCTGTGTCTTGAGGCAGAAGGAAGAGAGATGAAGAGAGAGGGTCACTGAGCTAGGGAGCCTGTGCTTATCATGAATTCACTTCAAGTCCTATGCTTGTCACCAGGAAACTTGGATGTTTATATGCTTCGTCTACCCTAGTGGCCTCATGAAGGGCTGCTTCCATTTTAAAATTTCCTTCAGTGAGATGGGGTAGCTAAGTGGTTAAGGTGATGGACTGTTCAGAAAGCTTCCTTCACACTAGAGAGCAAACACGTAATCCCAAATCAGGCTCAGAGCTCTTGGGTTAAAAGACATAAGAATACTCTAGGTCTTTAAATGGAAGAGGCCCCTGATGCTGCTCAAAGGCTCTTCAGAATAGAATTGAGCTTGTGAAAGAAGGGCTATGAGATCATTTTTCTTCCTTATGTGCGAAGTCTGCCTGAGAGCCATTGGGTTCTGTTGCTTAGAGGGTTTACTTCTCTATTTCCAAGTGCTAGGACTGTATCCTAAGCAATCGTCCTCGAGACAGGGCTGGGCCTCACGAGTTCAGCATGATTTTCATCCCTTGAAAACCTGGGTGGAGCATCTCTCGAAGTTGGGGTAGGAGAAGGCTAGAAGAGGGAAGCAAATAATCGAGGCATTTTCGCTACCTTGCGGGTTTTGCTCGGGTTGCTGGGCTTGCCCTCCTCCTTTGACTGACAAAGCTACAGACTGAGTGGCCCAGGTGCTCTGCCCCTCTGGAGCATAGCATGCATTTTGAGGGGACTTCGCGCTGCTCTGGTTTCTTTAAAGGTTCACTTGTCTTGAGTCTGTCTGTCTGTGACTAATTTTGAGAAGCAGGCAGGCCTATTGCTTCATCTTACCCTCCTTAGGATTTCATTTCTTCAGAGCTTCCCTGAGCAGGGAATAAATTAATATTTCCTCCCCACAATGATCTTTCCCTGATTCTCCATCCAAAGCCCTGAATCCAGAATGCTCCTATGGGACACCATTTTATTTGTGGTTAGTATCTTAAGAGTATGGCACACACTCATCACCTTTACCCAGGGTCAGAGACGAGCCTCAGGCTGTACCTGAGGCAGGCAGATGCTCAATGGCTGAGCTACATCCCCAGCTACCTTTCGACCTTTTATTTTGAGCCAGTGTCACTAAGTTGGCCAGGCTGGCCTTGAATTTTTTTTCTGTAGGCTAGGCAAAGTTTTAACTTGTTATTCTCCTGCCTCAGCCTCCCACATAATTTGAGATTATAGGCCTGCATCAGCAAGCTTGACTGATGCACTATCTGTCACCTTGAGAAAACCTACAAAAAAGTTTCTCCCAGACTCATTCAGGAAATCTTTTACATCTCCTCTTAGTACATGCTTTTAGAGGACAGGTAATTTGGTTGGATTGCGACATGGTGGGGCCAAGAGCACCACGGAAGCGCAAGCCCAAGTTTGTGCACGCATGCGCTCCGGCTCTCGAGCAGCCCCCGCCTCGAGGACAGGTAATTTGGAACAGCAGTATTCTTTCTTAACTCCAGGAGAGCTCAGTTTTAGAAACTTTAGACTCCGAGGGCATGACTGTGGTGTTCTAACTCTCAAATTCTTTCTCCCCTGATCCTTCAATTCTCTATCTTCCTCTTCCTCTCTCCTTCGCTCTGGGTGTAGTACTTATGTAGAGTGGTTTGGCTCTTCCTAATCTGGGGTAAAGCTTTTCTTCCAAAGGAACTGGAACAAATATTTTAGGGTGTGTGTGTTTTCTAGATTTTTCATTTTGAATTAACATTAGACCCAAATCATCTGTAACTGTGGAGCAGGGATCCTGTTTATGTAGTTCCACCTTCTCTTGCTTTTCTTTTGTTGACTGTGTTTGTGAAAGTCACCCGACATCCTCTTTTGGAAGAAGACCCATGGTGTGGCTTGATGTGGACATCCAGATGTTGGCTGCCTCAGAGCAAATGGCTTGGAAATGACTGATGAGATGTTGCAGACAGAACGATATCTGAAGGCTGGCCTCACCGAAGCCGGAACGAACTCAGACTCTCCCAGTGACTTGCTCAAGTCCTTGGGTCACAAGCAACGGGAACTCAAGACTCTGCCTCAGAAAATTCCCCCAAAGGACCATATTCTTAAAATTCCAAACTGATGGAAGCTAAGTCTTAAAAATATTAGTGGCTATTATCAGCTGTGGGGAAGCACTGTGTCCCTCACTCACCTGTGTTTCCACTACTTGCAACTAAGCTCTGAATTTGCTCCTGACCAACAGAATATTTGTTGAATTTATTCACGGATCAAAAGTCAGTGCCTTGTGTGATAGTTTCTGTTGGGGCTTAGAAAGCAGTATGACATGCTCCAATTTTGTAGGGCTCAGATGTGTGTGCACATGCATGTGCGTGAACATTAAAAAAGATCCAGGGGCTGGAGAGATGTCACCGTGGTTAAGAGCACTGACTGCTCTTTCAAAGGTCCTGAGTTCAATTCCCAGCAACCACATGGTGGCTCACCACCATCTGGAATGAGATCCAATGCCCTCTTGTGTGTCTGAAGACAGCGACAATGTACTTATATAAATAAAATAAATAAATATTAAAAAAATAAAGAACCAGCAAAAGTTTCAAGGTAAATTGGTTAGGGAAACTTATAATGTATTTTTCTTTGCATGGCTATATTTTCTGTGTGTGTGTATGTGTGTGTGTGTGTGTATATGTGTGTGTGTGTGATATATGTACCTGTGTTCATATGTGTGTGGGCATGTATATGTGCACACACATGCACATGTGCATATGTATCTGCCAAGCCATGGAGTTCATGTGGATGTCAGAGGACAACTTTTGAGAGTTGGCTCTGGAACTTAAACTCACATTATTAGGTACCAGACCCCTTAACCTATAAGTCATCTCTCTGGCCTATTCCTGTCCTTTGTACATGGCTTTGGGGGCCTGAGCTCAGGCTTTGTGATGTCAAGGTACCAGTTTACTGACGGAGCATCTCCTTAGCCCATTTTCAGTTTTCTCAATGTTTCATAGCATTACTGATATACCAGAAGAAAAGTAAGAAAAATCAAATAATAAATTAAAGAGAAGTAAGAAAATGTATTTAAAAAAATCTGTTACTTTTATTTTTTTCATTATACTTATGTCGATTATGTAGGTTACTCCAGGTATATAATGTTGCTTTATGAATTTTTTCTAATTTCTGAAAGCATAAACAACTGGCAAAGGGAACCAAATATAAGAGTTAAATGAAATACTTGATGCACAGAAAGTGATATACCCTATGATATATCTCTAATTATGATTAATGTGTAATTATATTAACTCCAAAGCTACTAGCACACAGAAGAAACTACCTGTGTTTACCCATTTTATGTAAGTATTACTAGTAATAATTGTTCTGTTGAACAAATTGCCTTTAATTTTTTTTTTTTTTTTTTTTTGGTGTTTTGAGACAGGGTTTCTCTGTAGAGTCCTGGTTGTCCTGGCTGGGCTTGAACTCAGAAATCCACCTGCCTCTGCCTCCCAAGTGCTAGGGTTAAAGGTGTGCGCTGCCACCACAACCTGGCCTAAAATAAATTTTAAACTAAACTACAAATACTTTGGTTTTCGCCAAACTGTATTTGTTGAAGTTTCATTTGGGTAAATTGGTCTGATCAAACCAACTGCTATATTTTTTGAAATCTGAGACATCTTGGCATTGCCTCTCAGGCTTGATGTGCTGACAGTTTACAAAGGTTCTGGAGTGGGAGGTGAAACTGATGTTTTCCAGGGCCAGTCTGCCTTCTAGAATATGTCTTTGTAACACAGTAGGCCACTCTAATCTTTCAGGCATGAGCAAGAACCACATTTTGCATATGCTCTGTGAGAAAGCAGACATAGTAGCAAGTGTATGCAGTTTGACCAAGTGGAAATTGGACCAACAATAAGTCCTTGTCCATTTCATTACTTTGTGTGGCCAGCTAGTACCTTGTGTAATGAGCTTTGTGGAGAGGGATGGGGCTTCCATGCTCCAGCTCATCCTCATCCAAGGAGATAAGGTGTTATGATGTCACTTAACACTGAAGTATCTGTGAGATAACCTCTGTAAGGTTCCCCAAGAAGAAAACACTGGATGGGCCATTATTGCTGCTTGACACACTTGCCTACAATGGTTGGAAGGATTCCGGTCCAGCATAAAAATCCAAGGTCACATTTGCCATGCTTTCCTTTGTGTTTTGAACATTTTTTTTTTTTTTTTTTTTTTTTTGTGATGCACTGTGCAGACTTTTGTTCTATTGACTAACTCAAGTGCCATGATAGTCACATAGGATCCACACCAAACCTTGTCTCCAGTTCTATGTTTATGCCAACTAAATGTCCCTGGTAACTATTCAATTTTATCTCCCACAACTCTCGACATTTCTAAACGTGATCTGCTCCAAATGTGAGCCACTTGCAGACACAGCTTCAAAGCTGGGGAAGCTATTTTTAGAGATCAGCAGAAGAAGAATAGCCCGTTTCTAGCAAGCACTCTGGTTCACTCCCAGTGTCACATTTCATTTTTTTCTTAAGGGCATTCCAATTAGGCCTACGCTGGTCCCAAGAATTCTAGATTCCAAGCCAGTGGTGAGTTTAGAAGAGGGTGACATTGGGCCTGGAGTAGGTCGTCAGCTGGGAAACAGTTGCTTTTACCTGGAAAGAGGTATAGCAGTTGCTGTCATCTCTCCATTTTTGGAACCCTGATGTGTTCCAGACCGCCAAGTCATATTGCTACTACCTGGAGGATGAACCCAACTATGAGGAGGAGACAGAGCTAAGGGACAATATATTCCTATGTTGAAGCTCTCATGAGTTATTTATAGCTGTAAGCATCCTAACTAATAGCAAGCATGCGCTGACGTTTATGAAGTTCACTTGCAAAGTGTTACCAGGCACTGAATTCTAGGAACAGGCTGGTCTAGACCATAGTTCTAGGAAACACACTTAAGTCATTTCCTAACTCGTGGCAGATTAGAAATAACAAGTGAGAAGAGAAAGAAACAGGAAGACACAAAGCCAGAGCTAGGGTGCAAGGGACACCTGTGCGGGACAAGCTAATGCTGAGAACAGTGGTCCTTCCTATCTGGAGCCCTTGTGGGTGTCAGCACATAGTCCAAAAACTAAGGCTTGGTGACAGCTGTGTGACATCAAGGAAATGCTTTCTGTCTGTTGTAGAAGGCGGATGGGACTGGATAATTTTTAACAGTCTTTCTTTCTTTTTTTCGTTGAGACAGGTTTCTCTGTGTAATAGCCCTGGCTATTTTGGAACTGGATCTGTAGACCACGCTGGCCCCAAACTCATAAAGACCCTCCTGCTTCTGCCTCCCAAGTGCAAGTGCTGGGATTAAAGGCATGTGCCACTACCTCCTGGTAGTAGTATTTCTTGTAAATAAAGAAAAGGATTAAATGATTAAGAACATAAACTTGTCTGAGAAGATACACCAAAAATAAACTCACTTCTTGAATAAGTTCAATAAAAGCTGTATATATGGGCTGGAGAGATGGCTCAGTGGTTAAGAGCACTGACTGTTCTTCCGAAGGTCCCGAGTTCAAATCCCAGCAACCACATGGTGGCTCACAACCATCCGTAATGAGATCTGATGCCCTATTCTGGAGTGTCTGAAGACAGCTACAGTGTACTTACATATAATAAATAAATAAATAAATAAATAAATAAATAAATAAATAAATCTTTAAAAAAGAAAAGAAAGAAAGCGGTATATATGTGCTATATTAAAATGCTGCTTCTCCCAGAGAAAAGGAGTAGGTAATGGCCTACTTGTTACAGAAAACAGCTCACTTCATGATCCCCATGAAAAAGCCCGGACAAGAAGTAAATTTGATGAATGAGGACTTGATTTTGTGCTTCTGCAAGGCACTGCACTTTGGTTCAGTGGCTTGGCAAGACAAGGCAACCTAAACTGTTTCCTCTGAAGCTGCCAGGAGGAAGAAAATAGCGGCCTGACTGAGTAAAGGGTGGGGGTAGGGTAGGGTGGTGCTTAAAAACTCCTAATTAAAATGTAAATACTTTCCAGAGCCGTGTGTGAGTGTGTGTGTGTATGTGTGTGTGTGTGTGTGTGGGTGTATAGGAAAAGATGGTCCACACTAAAACCACACCATGCAAAACAGTTTCTCAGTCTGCACAAAACCTGAGCCAACCTGTTGAGGTAATTACCTCGCTGTGAAATTACTCAAGCCCAGTCAATTGAAGCCACGTGCAGGAAAATAGGTGGCTGCTGGGTCCACTGAGGTCACTGCCTGACATTCAGGACTGTTTTACCAAGAAAAAGGAGCCCAAGCAGCTTGGAATTCATGAACAAGGTGTGTGTGTGTGTGTGTGTGTGTGTGTGTGTGTGTGTGTGTGTGTGTATGTGTGTGTGTGTGTGTGTGTGTGTGTGTGTGTGTGTGTGTGTGTG
>JADRCD010207042.1:28340-46439 GCA_019843815.1 Montemys delectorum
AGAAGAAGAAGAAGAAGAAGAAGAAGAAGAAGGAGGAGGAGGAGGAGGAGGAGGAGGAGGAGGAGGAGGAGAAGAAGAAGAAGAAGAAGAAGAAGAAGAAGAAGAAGAAGAAGAAGAAGAAGAAGAAGAAGAAGAAGAAGAAGAAGAAGGTCCCTGTGAGGAGAGGCGCTAACTTTGACCTTTGACCCAGTGTGGGAGTCTCTGTCACATCATCATGAAGCAAACAGAGAACAGTTTCCCTTTTTTTGCATAAAGCACCAACTTTCAATCCCATTCTCAAAACGAAACTAGGGGTGCACAAGGCTAGCGTAGGAAGGCAGGAAATCTGTAAAAGACTTACTAATGAATGGCAGAGACTGAAACAATACAAGCCAGTAACCTGAAGGAAATGAATTCTGCTCATAGAGAACTTCCAACATGAACGCTCTTGTCTTCAGAGAGACGGGGGAAGGTAAAAAGAGTAACAGGACTACCTATGAAAGAAATACTCGGTGAGCTCAGAAGAGGGAGGCCTGGCCACCAAAATGTGACATTAGAAATGAGAAATTCAATATAAAGGCTAAAAGATAAGATTAGGAAAAGCCCAAGGAAGCAAGCAAAAAGACTAATGTAAGGATGTGAGGAAGGAAAAGTAAGAAAATTAGAGGAGCCTCAGGAGGCTCAACAACCAACAGCAGGATTATCAAAAGGAGAGAAGGTGCATAGGAGATGAAGAAAAACTAATGAAAATGTGTTGTAGACTCTGTTTGTAGATAAGTGGGCTGATCAGCTGCTCCCAGGGTGTGAGAACAGATGCCCTCATGGGAATATGATGATGAAACCCCCGTTGCCATATTTCTAGCACCTTAAGCTATGGTTGGCACATGGTAGACTTTCCATATTGCTTTTCCTTTATACTACCAGCGATTGAACCTAGGGCTTTATGTATGCTAGGTAAACACTATACTATTAAATTATGCCCCCAGTCCTATGTAATCTGTAAACGTGTGTCAAAGAATAAACGAAAATTCTGTAGAAAGAAAGCACAAGATCCTAAGGGGGAAACCCTTCACCTTAACATTTGCAAATTCAGAATCAGAAAGTCCCGTATGTACTCAATAGCAGAAACAAACCTAGACCACGATAGAGGCGCTTTCAACATTCAAAGGTAAGACAACCTCTACTTCTCTACTGAAAAAGCACAAAGTGCACAAGCTATCTTTAGGTATGTAAGGTCTCCCAACATTTAGTTCCTCTCTGTTACTTTGAAGGCAGTTCCCAAGTGATAGGAAGTAAGTGAGAAGGAAGAGAGAGAGAGAGAGAGAGAGAGACACCTTAGGACCAACTGTGGAGGAACCCCTAAGCTTCCTATTAGGATTCTTGGGTGGAGAGCACTTGATCCAGATTAGAGACAGCCAGGTTTGTGCCAAAAGAAAAACTCATTTGGCTTCTTGATGCATTTGAATATATTCAAAAGAGGTTCATAAAATTAAAGGAGAGGTTAAATTAGGAATAAATATAAGAAAACCTAGGTAAGCCACAGTAACAACACCAAATAGGAAAGGAAAGCAATCTCTATGAGGTACAAAGATTATTTGGGAACATTTGCCTGTTTCTATTCATGCTTTAGCAAAAACGTCCTCCAGGCCTGGCCTGGCAGCACTGTCTTGAAGCCAAAGCCGATGTGAACAGTCCCACACAATCCTCACAAGTCTGGACCTATAAACATTCTGTAGAAAGAAGTACAGGGAGGGTCGAGAGTGCCTAGGCTAAGGTCCTCGCCACTCCCTCCTGCGTCCTTACAGTGTATAATCCTGTCCCGGCTGCATGTGATCTTGGGTGGTGCTCAAGTATAGAGGCGATGGAAGATTTGACTGGAGACAAGGAATCTGATCATGCAGCTCTTATTAGTCATTAATTACCCATGGTGGGTTGAGGCTTTT
The DNA here is from genome assembly GCA_019843815.1 of Montemys delectorum. Lineage (NCBI taxonomy): Eukaryota > Metazoa > Chordata > Mammalia > Rodentia > Muridae > Montemys > Montemys delectorum. The sequence goes on from JADRCD010207042.1 coordinate 30,263, forward strand.
CGATGATGGAGAAGTCTGAGAGTCACCCATGATCCTGCATGAAACCCCAATAAATTCACCATGCTGGACTTGGATAGATTTCTTTCTTTCTTTCTTTCTTTCTTTCTTTCTTTCTTTCTTTCTTTCTTTCTTTCTTTCTTTCTTTCTTTTTTCCTACTAGTACTCTTTTGGATGAATATGCATGTTCCTGTCTATCTGTTCAAGAAAAGTCATATAACAAATTGGCTTTGGAACAGAGAGGTATTACAGAAGCAATGGTGACCCTGGTGGGACAGTACATGGCCTTTGCTGAGTGATATGGGCTCACTGGGAATGAGTCACTTACGAGAGTGCAATGTCTCAGCGTGGGGAGTACCCCAGTATGACTGTACTTACTACTCCTGTAATAAGGGATAGTATGACTTCTTGCTGTTTGACAGTTGTATGGTCCCTGATACAGATAGTAAGGCACACAACTAAGACTGAGCTGTTGGTCCCGAAAGACTGTAAGACCGTGAAGTTTGAAAGCGTTCCCTATAGGGCCACCTGACTCTGTGGTATGGGGTGGCCTATCTTTTTCTTGAATGGTGTTTACCACAAGAATACGCGTCACCCCCAAATGGTTGCAAGACTGGAACACATGTCATAATCTCTGAAAGTAGCCAGCATGGAACAGGATTGCAAGAAGGCGGCAGCCACAGTTGCATGACCCCTGCTCTGGATAGTGAGACATACAACTGAGGCTCAGAGATCTGCCCAGAGGGATTTTGCTCTCCTAAGGGAGGATTTCAACAGGGCATATGAAAGGCAGCCTCTAAATTTGCTTCTAGTTTGCCAGGAATAGTGGGTAAGGGTGATGGGGGATATTGAGAAGGTATTGGCTTGCTGTTTCTTGCAGCTGGATAAAGGAAGGTCAGGCCAAGTAGACAAAAGTGCCTGTCTAGGTCACTCTGAGAACAAATGTGGCAAGATTTGTGTTGAGCCAGAGTTCCTCAGGGTCGGGGTGGGAAACTGACAGAAAGACAAGTGTTGCGACCTCAAGCTTGTGGAAGACAATAACATTGCACTAAGAGTGTGGACAACGGAGAGGTGCTAGTGATTTCTACTGTCCCCCCCACCCCCGACTACTGGGAAGGAAGGAGATCTGATGTGGTGGGAACCATCTCAGATGATTTTCTAATAAGGTTGCCAAGGTTACCTGTAGGTGAGGACCACGCAGGGCAACTAGGAGCCCTAAATTGAATTGTGGATTAGTCGCCTGCTAATGTGCAAAATATTTGAGCTTTGGTGGATTCTGGGCTTAGGTATGCCTTCATTTCCTGTGGTTCCAGAGAGTATCAGGGTCAGTGAGCAGCAATAGGTGCTCTGAAGCGGTGCAGGTGAAGTTTAGGGGTGGGCAAGTATTCTGGAACCCCAGACCATACTCTATGTATTTCTTCTCTGTGGGAAATTGTATGGGAAGTGGATACACTGCTGGGATACATCTTGAATACTACAATTGATGGAGTTTGTCCAACAGTGTGAAATATAAAGGAAGTTAGCCTATAAAAGTAGAGGTTACTCACCCAGACAAAGGCCTTCCAAGTGTGGCCATGGGGAAGCTGGATGGCTCTTAGAGATTAACAGGAGTTTATAGAGAACTAAACATCCACATTGTTCTATGTAATAGTATGGGCTCTCTCTCTCTCTCTTTCTCTGTATGTGTGATACATGTATGCATTTGTATATGTGTATGTATGTGTGTGTACACACATGTGTGTGTGGGGGTGGGTATAGTACTTTGAATAGGTATGGTCCCCATAGATTCATGGGTTTGGATGCTTGGCCATATGGCACTATTAGGAGGCATGGCCTTGTTGGAGTAGGTGTGGCCTTGTTGGAGAAAGTATAATACTGTGGGAGCCCCACTTTGAGATCTCCTATCATCAAGTTATGCCCAGTGTGGAAGACTGTTTCCTTGCTGCCTGTGGATCAAGAAGCAGAACTCCCAGCTCCTTCCCCAATACCATATCTGCCTGCACACTGCCATGCTTCCCACCACGATGATAGTGGACTAAACCTCTGAAATTGTAAGTCAGCCCCAATTAAATGTTGTCCTTTATAAGAGTTGTCTTGGTCATGGTGTCTCTTCACAGCAATGAAACCCTAACTAAGACAGGGGTCAGGTCTTCCGGTCCTAGGCGCTGCGGGAGCCGGGAGCCGCAGGTTACCGTGCACACTTGGTCAAGTTCAAGAACCACACCACACACAACCAGTCCCGCAAATGGCACGGAAATGGCATCAAGAAACCTCGATCACAAAGATACGAATCTCTAAAGGGGGTTGACCCCAAGTTCCTGAGGAACATGTGCTTTGCCAAGAAGCACAAGAAGAAAGGCCTGAAGAAGATGCAGGCCAACAACGCAAAGGCAGTGACTGTACAGCAGGGGCCATCAAGGCCCTGGTGAAGCCTCAGGCCATCAAGCCCAAGATGCCAAAGGGTCCCAGCCGCCAACTCAGCCGTCTGGCATTCATTGCTCACCCCAAGCTTGGGAAGAAGATTCGAAGCTACATGGCTAAGGGTCAAAGGCTCTGCCAACCAAAGCCCAAGGTTCAAACAAAGGCAGGGGCCAAAGCTCCAGCTAAGGCCCAGGCTTCAGCTTCAGCCCAGGCTCCCAAAGGTGCCCAGGCCCCTGTGAAGGCCCCATAGAAAAGGCTCCTGCCAGTGTGAAGACAGAAGGACTGCTGGGACACACCTACTTACACAGTTTGCAGATGAACAGTGTATTTTTACAAATAAGCTTGAGGCAAGATGTGTTAAAAAAAAAAAAAGAAAGAAAAAGACAGGGGTCAGGAACCAATGTTGTATACATTTTTTTTTTTTTTTGATTGCACTGGATTTTATTTTTTTGAGAGTTTCTTACAGAATCTGGAGCTTGGTGATTGAATAGACTGACTGACCAGCAAGTCCCAGAGGGTCTCTTGTCTCTCGGTTTCCTCAGTGCTGAGATTGTAGGCACAAGCCATGGTACCTGGATTTTATATAGATTGTAGGGAACTGAACTCAACATTTTTGTGGCAACACAATAAGCACTTAAAAGCACAGGAAGGCTGAATCATCTCAGCAGCAGCCTTGCTCTTTTAACAGATCAACTGATACAAGTAAGAGACTCCTTTATGCTCCACTGGGCTTTGCCAATGCGTTCCTTTGTTTTGGTATCTCCCCAGCTTAGGGGCCCCAAGACAAAGGATACTTGCTCGAAATGGATGGCTGCCAGCCCTCCAAGATCTGTGTATCCTCTGTAAAAAGATTTCATTATATAGTGTTCAACTCTGGGTGTCTTACAGATTGGGAAAGGCATCGCATCTAAAAGACATACAAGCAACTTCAAGGAGTGAGGGTGGAAAGTCAGTCTGCGTAGGATTCTGGGCCCAGGCACAAATGTCACAATCCTTGAGAACTTTACACAACAGTATATATCTGTAAATATGAACACAAAACAAAATTAAAAAACCAAAACCAAAACCAAACAGCAGTTTGGATGTTAAAGACAGAAGTCACCTGAGTGGGAAGGCACAGGCACAACCAGAAGACAAGTTTACTGACTGAAAATCCCAGTGTCAGGAGGGGGTTACCTCACTAAATTGTTGGCCAGGGTAACCTCTGCTTACCACTCCCCTGAAAGACAGGTTGTTGCTGTTGCCATACTAGAATTAGACAGTCCCTGTTGTTGAAGACTTCACACGCTTCGTCACAGAAAATGAAGATAAAAGCTAGGGCTGAGTGAAAGTTTCTTCCTTGTTAGGTAGCATTCATGACATGTGCTGTGACCATCCACTGAGGAATTTTCACCAGTGGTTCTGCTTAGTTATATATCCCAGCATGCCAGGCAAGATAGAGCTGCTGATGCAACAGTGGTCCAACTTTTGTCATACAGCCAACTACTTCCTAATTTGATTGAAGGGCCTATTTCATAGGAGAGTGGCTGAGGAAATCATATGCCCCAGCAGAAAAAATATTCCTGGTATTTTGTTAGATTTACCACATGAAACGTGTACAGGATCAGGTCTTCAACATTCAATGTCGCAGGATATTTGATCACACCATGAACATCAAGATTGTGTTATTTACTGGAAAAAAAAAAAACCCTGTTTTTAGTTGTGGTGTGGCTCTGCCTTAACACACACCTTGACTCTAAGAGCTTTGTGCTTGAATTTTGTAAACAGGATTAAATAAAGTCAACCATAGGTCAAGAGGCAGAGCAAACAGTTGACAAGAAGTGAACATAGGGGCCATAGAGAGCGGGGCCATCTTGAGTTCAATTCCTAGCAGCCACATGATGGCTCAAAATGTACAGCTACAATGTACTCAAACCCATTTAAAAAAAAAAAAAAAAAGAAGTAAACATAGGATTATAAAGAAAAAACAGGGTTGGAGAGACGGCTCCGCGGTTAAGAGCACTGACTGCTCTTCTGAAGGTCCTGAGTTCAAATCCCAGCAACCACATGGTGGTTCACAACCAGCCGTAATGAGATCTGACGCCCTCTTCTGGTGTGTCTGAAGACAGCTACTTACATATAACAATAAATAAATCTAAAAAAAGAAAATAAAAAGCATAGTCATGCTCCCAAACCCTCTCCAAACTCATTGGTTCACCAAGCTGTATTTAGTAGAATGATTTCTTTGATCTGTTTTTTTTGTTGCCCTATCTAAGGTGACATGTTAGCTATGACAGTTATGGTATGACTACACCGAGAAGGCCAGCATTAAGATGGGAAATGTCCGTAGTTCAGTGGAAAGAATGACATAGTAAGACAATGTCGACTATGGAATACCCACAAAATAGTAATCTGAGCGCACTAGTGAAATGAAGGGAGATATAAACCAGCTAAGAGCAGGGTCGGGGAAATGAATATAATTGTGTCTGGGGAGTGGGGGTTATACTTGAGAGGGGGTGCTTGAGGCAGTTGTTTTAAAAACATACTTTGTAGACATATTTGCCTGTTAAAAATAATAAATATATGTATAACTTCATTACAAATAAAATGTAAATCATATCAGGCTCTGGAATGGCACCATGTGTACAGACCCAACTCCTAAATCTTACTAGTTGTGCAATATTGAGTACACTATTTAACTTCTTTGGGCACTAGTTTCCTAATCTCAATAGTAATGAAGATGATGATGTTGACTATGCAAAGGGTGATGATATAATTGAATGCATACTGTTCATAAAAGGTCAGCACTGCGTTTGGCCCTTTGAGGAGCTACTTTGCTTTGTTTCTTGCCAATCATCTTTATTTTATTTGTGTGTTTTTTCTGTGTGTTATCAAATTTCCACTATGTTTCTCATCACAACGACTTCCAGATATTACCACTAATTCTCTTTGATGGGAATTATTAGTACTCCCAAGTATATTAAAAAAATATCTGAATATATGATCAAGTATCAAAAACAGAGATAGCATCTTCCTATCTGTATGTTTATGGTGAGTCCCTAGAGCACATTGAAAAACACATTTACAAGTGATCCATTTCTCATTTTGTGCTTTCTTGCCTGGGTTGTGTTTGTGTACGTGTGTGCTTGCATGTGCACATGCAGTGGACAATAGGATCTGAGCTCAAGTTGTCATTTTGTCCCTCTACGACCACTGTTCTTTGCAATCAGGGCTTCTACTCTGCCCTGACCATTGAGTTCCTGGATGAAAGACACACATACATCCTTTATATTTTTATAAGCCCTAAACAACGCAATAGCTGGGCAGGCCCTTCATGCTGTTATAATCTACTTTCCTATCAATAACCTTGAGTTATCATTTACTGTTTACTATGTTTCACCTGGGCTGCTCTTAGCTCCAATTGGACAGCCCTCAGGACCATGTTCTCTTGACCCTTATCCCACAGTGGCTTCTTCCTCCTCCTCTCCTAAATATTCTTCTTCCTCCTTCTCCAAGCCCACAAAGCCTAAAGCCCACCTATGTTCTCTTCTGTCCAACTCTTAGCGGTTGACATCTTTATTTACCAATCACAATTAACTGAGGAGCAGGGCCACTTAGCTAATAGCATCTACCTGTGGACTCTTGTCTCTGGGGCAACCAGTTTTGGGGGCCCAAATAAGCATTAGAATACAAGCAACATCAGGCCAGCCCACTACAGTGAGCGAGGAACAATTTCCATGGGCTCAAATCAGGCACATGAAGGTATAAAATAGACAACCTTTAAGTTTCTGTGAGACTCAACTTTCTATGTGTTACTGAGGCATAGTGCACTTCCGGCCTGTTTGACTAGCAGGATTTATCTCTTCTGTATATAATAAGGATTCCACAAAGTGTCAAAGTGCACGTGGTTGTTTTGGTTTTTCGAGACAGGGTTTCTATCCTGGCTGTCCTGGAACTCACTCTATAGACCAGGCTGGCCTTGAACTCAGAAATCTGCCAGTCTTTCCCTCCCAAGTGCTGGGATTAAAGGTGTGTGCCACTACTGCCTGGAGTGCACGTGGTTGTTAAGTGCTGTTCTCTTACATGCAATTTTCACTTCCTGTCCTACTCATACAGAGTATAAACAAAATTGCTTTGAGTTTTATTTTCGTTTTTTGCAATGACTTGCGATTTTACCTAGCAAGAGACACCGAAGCTTTTTATATATTTCCCAAGAAGCTGAGCAGTTATGAAACTCACTGGGTTCAAAACTTCCTGAAGGAATAAGCATTGACCGGACAAGACAGCCCATTTTCTGTTGCAAGCTCCTATGTCTCGGAGTTGAGGCATAAATAAGGGGGAGATGTTGGGTTCCTCCTTTCCTGCCTCAAGTCCGAGACATAGGAGCTTGCAATTTTCAACAATGCTCTTGGTAATTTTCTAAATAGAAATGCAGCTGTGGGCCAATCGTGTTTCTGGTTATGGATTTTATCCCAGGGCTGGGATGGGACATTCCAAAGATTTTCTTCTGCTTCAGCTCCAGATAGTCCCTCAGCAAACCATACTCAGCCAGCCGTGAGGAACCACAAACGTACCCTGTGGACGCTCAAAAGTCTGAAAACCACCTCGCTGCTTGTGAGTTTCAAGCTGGACAGAGATCAGAGCTGGAGATAGTCGTTCGCTTAAGTCTGGCTAAGTGCCTGTAGCTGACTGTGGCATCCATTTTGCTCGTGCATTCAAGCACTCGCCCACCTCACAGCATTTAGGCAGAGGTGCACAGTCTGATGGCTTGGGACGTGAGAAATAACACCTTTGTGATCAATGTTTAAACCACCAACATGCAATCGCAACAATTTTTTTTTTTGAAAGAAAATCTCTAGGAAACCAGTTGGTCTGAGTATTAATTATATTTTAAAAGGTGCAATCCGAAGCAACCCTCATAAGTACCCTTAATCAATGTCTGAAGACTGTTTAATGCATTGATTAGAAGTTCCTGATCCTTGAGCACGCTGCTACTTAATGAACCATTAAGTAAAGTTAATTATTATTAATAGATTGCAGACTTGAAAATCCACCCTGACCTTTATTTCCCCATACATTTATAGGGGATTAAAAGTTGGAAGAATGACACTTACATCCCTAGTACTACCAGAAAACTAGGTTCCCTTCATGTGCATGGCAACCGTGTGGTGCAGTGGCCTCTTCTCCATGTCATTCTGTCCCGACCTCATGAGACAAGCACTTTCTCCCCAGCCTCATGGAAAGATATCCTAGAAGGAATACACTAAAGTCAGGCAAAGGGTTGTCTGTCCAATGTGCTGTGTTCTCTTAGGCAAGGGGCTTTGTTTCAGTAGTTCTTGGAACAAATGAAAGGATATCATCAGAATTCACCTTGATAGTCGGCATATAATGGCCCCAGTGGTAGATCTGCAAAAGCTCTTAGCAGAGTGTCTGGCACATAGTAGGTACTCGGCAAAGGTTAGGTTTTTATCTTCTTTCGGTTTAATATTTTTTTGGGGGCAAATAATTTATTTTTATTTTATGTGTTTTGCCTACCTGTGAGAGGGTGTCAGCTCTTGGAGTTGGGGACAGTTGTGAGTTGCCATGTGGGTGCTGGGAATTGAATCCGGGTCCTGGGAAAGAGCATTCAGTGCTCCAAACCACTGTTAAGTTTTAATAGTATCCGTATTTTGCATGCGGGCCTCTTTCCATATTGGTCAAATCCCCTGGAACTGTAGTTTAAGGAGGTTGGGAGCCACCTGACGTAGGTGCTGGGACTGAACTTCCCCCTGAAGAAGGCTGCCATCTTGATGATTCTTTTTTTTTTTTTTTTTTTAATTTTTGAACCATCTCTCTAAGCCCTAGCTATTTTCTTACTCTAAGTTTATCATCATGGGTCCCTGTACTTATTTCCCAGGGACAGTGACTCAGTCCATGGCTTTGGATAGTTAGTTAGTTGTTTGGAACTTATTCAGAGTCTAGGTAGGAGCTTGGGCAGTGGGGCGATCCACCGTCGATGTTCTTCTCAGAATCCCCGGGAAGCTGACTTTGCTCCGCTAGTGAACATAGAAGGACTCGGGGGCCAGTTACTGGCTATACCGCTGGGTGATGTGACGATTCTTCTTCTGGCATTGTTCACATCTTGGCTCTCACAGTGCCGGTGAGATTGGCTTGCATGAGCCCCAGTTGCTCTTTAATTTTTAGTCTCCAAACAGGCTACTACCTGTGGGATGATTACCTGGTGTGAGTTCCATCTACCTAGGAGGGCTTGGGTTTTGTGTCATGGTACTGCTGTCTTTCAGGCTGACCAGTAGAAATGCAGGGGATGAAATATGGCTGAAGTTGTAGATTGCTTAGTACTAGTTCCTAGGTAGCTGAGGAACACTTGCTCCCATCTCTCTGTCATGAACAGAAGGTAGGCAATATCTCCTGCTTACAGGTAATGCCATCCACGAGAATGGATGCCAACAGCCTAATACAAAGGAAATGTTAAAAAAGAAAAAAAAACAGTAGTTTTCTCTGACCCTATAACAATGCCCTCTTTTGCATATGAAAGCTGGGCCACAAGTCCAAGTGGCCCCCACACACTTCCATTTTCTTGAAAATTTAAAGTTAACTCTAATAAACTTTAAGTTCATATGATGCTATTTGAAGAAGCAAACTCTGTCTTGTCTCTGGGAATTCATTTTGTCTTCATATTTTTTCTTTTGAGACAGGGTTTGTCTGTATAGCCCTGGCTGTCCTGGAACTCACTCTGTAGACCAGGCTGGCCTTGAACTCAGAAATCCGCCTGGCTCTGCCTCCCAAATGCTGGGATTAAAGGCGTGTGGCAACACTGCCTGGCTTGTCTTCATTTTGAATATGTGCATCTTTATATATAAACTACAACCCGTCATCGAAGTATTTAACCAAAGGCCTTTAATTTCAAATCTCAAGGGAGTAAAAGGAGCTTATAATGTGTGCTAACAAAGACTAAAAGAGCTGCAACTCAAAAGAAATCTCAGAGACAGGCAGTCTAGATTTCCTTTGGTATTGGTGCTATGACCATGTCTCCTCTCTTTAGAACTGGTTATGTCTTGGGCTAGAGAGATGGCTCAGCAGGTAAGAGCACTGGCTGCTCTTCCAGAGGTCTTGAGTTCAATTCCCAGCAACCACATGGTGGCTCACAACCATCTGTAATGGGATCCGATGCCCTTTTCTGGTGTGTCTGAAAACACTGACAGTGTACTCATATACATACAATAAATAAATCTTAAAAAAAAATTGGTTATGTTTTAAATTCTTTAGGGGGTTCCTTGTAGTGTTGGCTTATGGAAATGATACTACTTAACCCCCTCCCCTTGGAAATCCCAAATTAGACTTTTATTATTGGGGAATATTTAAGCCCTTCTACAATTAAAAACAAAACAATTGCTTCCTCACTGGGGAAATTATTAAAGTTAACTCCAGTATAGCCACACTAACCTGTATAAACTAACTAATAATGTCATTAAAGAAGAAACAGGAAGTGGCAGTGGCGTACAACATTAATTCCAGCACTCAGGAGGCAGAGCCAAGCTGATCTCTGTAGTTCGAGGCCAGCCTCCTCTATAAAGTGAGTTCCAGGACAGCCAGTGTTACAGGAAGAGACCCTGCCTTGGAAAATCAAATAAAAGAGGTAGGAGGGGACAAAAGCAATGTAATTTTTGGAAATACCATGCACCTCGAAAGCTAAGAGATACTGTTTCAAGCATGAGATTTGAAAATTGGATGTCTTGATCAAGGACTCTTAATGTTGATATCAGAACCCCCTCCATATAAAACATTATACTGTTTATGTTTTTTCTTCATTTATTCAGTGAACAATTACCCTTTTGAAGCATTTTTGCTAAGTGCCAGGCAGACTATGTGCTTAGAGCTAAGCACATATAAGCAGCCAAGTATAATACATTTAATAAGAATTACAACAGAGCATGTGGGAAGACGTGGAAAAGCAGTACAGTGGAAAGGACTCATTCAGAAGGGACCAGCAAGAATGGGAGAGGGGAAGTAGTCAGATGTAGCTGTAACCAATTAATCTACTCAAACTGATCCCAGTGGTGGCAGCGCATTACTCACTACCTAACCCATGTTCTGGGCTCCCGAATGAAATACACACACACACACACACACACACACACACACACCCTTTATATTTGGATATGCCTTAATCAGCTCAATGGCTGGGCTGCCCACTTCCTAAAATCACTTCCTAATCTCCACGTGGCTAATCCAACTCCCTCCAATATTCCCAAATCATTACTTACTAAAATCTTTATTTCATCTGTGCTGCCCTGAGCCCAGTCAGGCAGCCCTCGTGGGGCCACCCCGGCTCCTACAGAATGGCTAAGCTCTCTGACCTGCATTTTATCAGGTGCACCATCTTTTCTCTTCCACCTTCTCGTGGCATGGAGGCTCTTCCTCTTCCTTCCTTGGTCCCTTGCCTGGGAATCCTAAAAGTCCCTCCCTGTCCAACTATTGTTCGCCAGCAATTTTATTTACCAATCAAAACCAAAGGGGGCTGGGGTTGGGGGGGCAGGGTTCCCTCAGTGTCTTACTTGTGGATGTGTGGATTCTCGTGCAATTTTTTGGGATCCAAATGTGTTAGTTAGGGTTCTACCCCTGTGAACAGACACTATGACCAAGACAAGTCTTATAAAGAACAATATTTAGTTGGGGATGGCTTACAGATTCAGAGATTCAGTCCATCATCATTAAGGCGGGAGCACGGCAGCATTCAGGCAGGCATGGTGCAGGCAGAGTTGAGAGTTCTACATCTTCATCTGAAGGCTGCTAGCAGAATACTTGCTACCAAGCAGCTAGGGTGACTGGTCTTAAAGCCCATACCCACAGTGACAAACCTACTCCAACAAGGCCACACCTTCTAATAGTCCCTAGGCCAAGTATATACAAACCATCACACCAAATTAACATAATACAAGCATCTTTAGACCAAACTGACCGTCAGAGTTGCTTTGTAGAAAATGCAGATGATATTCTTGCTGGCTAAGGGGTCCTTCTGGTGACCAGTGGATGGTAAGACCACACAGAGGCTGTAGACTTAGTAGACTATGGTAGCCAAGTTATAATGAATAAAGGTTTTTTTCATCTAAATATTTTTGTGAGTAGCTTGATGTAGCTGGAGCATGGCTTCAGAGTGGTGTTAGGGGAAGGTTTCATGAGACACTGCAGGTCTTGGTCCTTTAATTGGCCAGCGATTCTTTTTTTGTTGTTTTTTTGTTTTTGTTTTTGTTTTGTTTGTTTTTTTTCCGAGACAGGGTTTCTCTGTGGCCTTGAACTCAGAAATCCTCCTGCCTCTGCTTCCCAAGTGCTGGGATTACAGTCGTGTGCCACTGCCTCCCGGTTGGCCAGTGATTCTTAATTACTATACTAATTTTTCTCAAGATTGTCTACATCTTCGATGGGTGACACTGATGATTTCAGGTTTCAAGGCATGCAGATGTTCCTCTGATCTTGAGAGACGAGAGCTTGCCACAGTAGTACGAGAGTAAGGAGGAAGCAGGTATGGGGGGATTTTAGTGGAACCACCAGGCCTCGTGTAGAACTGGAACATGGGTCATTTATCTCCAGATTTAAGTAACAGCTCCAGTATCTCAAAGGTACTATGAGGGTTGTTATCACAAGAAGGTCCTTCATTCTCCTGTGCAAGTTAAGCCTTCCTTGCACTGTTTGACTTCCTCTTAATTCTGCAGTTAATGTGATCCTTGCTCTACATCTCCGTCTATTTGCCTCATGGTTTCTATTTATATACTTTTTGCTATACTAACCACGGGGACTGTTTCCTATCTGCTTAGTCTCTTGCTTCCTACTCCACTCTACTATGTGTCCCTCTCTGCGGATTTGTGTACAAAGGACAGTTAACAGTAGGCCCAAGACTGCTATTTCTAGAAACGTCTGTTTGCAAGGTTGGCCACAGACTGGCGTCTGGGAGCTTAGGTTCCCCCCATTCTATGAATTGTGAGCGTTCAACTGTTCAAACAATGCTGTTCAGATTAAATACCTTCCTTCTGCTATCCAGGGATTTGGGATTGCAGCATGAAGAGAGTATTAGTAAGCTCAGGCCTCAGTAAGAACCCCAGGCACCAAATCTGCAGTGTGCTTCCCCGGCGGGCAGCATTTTACACCCTGTGTTGTAACTTGTGACTCCTGCAGGAGCAGCTGCACACGGCTTCCTCCAGACTTCTTGCTGTGTGCCTTTTCCACCTGGTAATTCAACTATGCATGTGTCACTGTCAGAGCTATGTGTAAGATTGTCCAAAGAGTCTTTCTGCAAAGTACTGAGTTGGACTTGAGGACCCCCTAACACACCCTTACTTCTGGTCTCCTCCTTCACAGCACACCACTGGTCCTTATCGCACACTGATCTGTTTGGCTCTTTATCCTGGTCTTGTATCGCTCCCTTCCCCCATTCTAGTTTTTCTGGATTCTTTCCTGTTCACCACACATTCCCTAAATGCCCCGCTCCACAGTCTCCGGCTTTTGGCCTTGCGTTTTCCCCTGCCTGTGCCTTTTATCTCAGATCTGTGCTTGGTTTTTTTCCCCCTTCTCCCCACTGTGTTTCCATCCATGTCTGCTCTTCTTCAGGGATCCACTTACCAATTTCTGACTTGGCTCATGCCTCTCCCAAGCCCCCTTGGATTTAGGACTAAGCACAAACCAATACAGCATGAGAGGCAGGTGTGTGTTCTCAAAATTATTGCTGACTGGAACTCATTCCACCTTTTTTCCTCTTTTCTTGTCAGGGGAGATAAAATGTAATATTTGAAGCTTTTTTAGTTGGCTTTTAACATAAAGCCATTTGGGGATAGATGAGCCAACGAGGTGACAAAGACCACCCCTTTAGAAACCTCCTCAGTGCTTTTTTTTTAAGGCTTATTTTTTGTTTTGTTTTGTTTTGTTTTGTCTTAAATTATGCGTACATATATCTGTAGGTTTTTGTGCACAGGTGTCTACGTATGTGTACATGATGTCTATGGAGTTCAGAGGTATCAGATTCTCCTGGAATTGGAGTTACAGGAGGTTGTGAGCCATCTGGTATAGTGCTGGGAATAAACTTCAGGGCTTTTGGAAGACTGAATTTAGTTAGCCACTGAGCCACCTTGTCAGTTCCTACCTCCATACCTTGACAAATGCTGGAAATAAACGTTTACATTTAGTCCTTCCCTCTCTGACTCCAATTAGTTCCAATTTTAACTAATCCAAGCTCAAATATGTCATCTAACTTTTGAAGCCCTGAGTGAAATCCTAGGACAAACCACAGTACATGAATTCCATTTTGGGGACAAAACAGGAGATAACAGGTAGAATGATAGGAAATCTCAGCCACAGCCAAGCATTATTGTAATGTTCTCCAAGGAGTCTTACCTCCCGTGTCTCCACGGGACATTGCTTTTTCTATCAAAGATAGAGTTGGGGAAAAAAATGAAAAAGATGCCAAGGTCAACTCTTCATTTCCTTAGATCTAGGTTGGACACGTGATTGGCTTGGATCAACAAAATGGAACAACAATTGTACATTTTTCTAGTTCCAGAGTCTATGCCTTTAGAGACTGTGAACCGTCTGCTACCCTCCTGGAACCATGATATCACCTTGCTGTGAAGCCCTGGATCACCTTCCAGAGGACACAAGACACTGTGGGGGGTAACAGGTGTCCCAGTGTAGGGCCAGCATCAGCTGCTGGCTTTGGGAGTGGATCTCTAGAGCCAATACCAGGCGCCAGATGCGTGATGTCTCCTTAGGCTCTTGAGGCTCACATGAACCATCAGATGACTCGAGCACGTGAATGTTTGCAGGCAAGACCATCAGGAGTCACTCCTAGATGATATCTTGAAAGTATACAGTTGCTGTCTTTAAGTCGCTGGGTTTGGATGAACATTTTTTTAATGCAGCCAGTTCAAATTCAAAGATGAACCCTAGAGACTATTTCTTGCTATAGAAAGAGCCTCCGTGAAAGTTGGAATGTGTTGACAAAGAAGCAACTTAATTAGGTCCACTTGTTCAGAAAGAGAAGTCACAGCCTCAGCTAACATCTCTGAGCTTAAGTTAAATGATGAGCCAGTGTGGTGGCTCTTTCCTGTAACTCCAGAATTTAGGAGACCAAGACAGGAGGATTGCTTTGAGTTCAAGGCCAGTGCAGGCAACATAGTGAGCTCCTAGCTAACTAGCCTTTTTGTGATGTGATAGTCTTGTCTAACAACAACAAAAAGAACATAATGTTCAGCAAGGATTCAGAACTTCAGAAAAGAGGGCCAGTAGGTCTGTCCCAAGAACGATGGATAAGAAATGGAAGATCTGGTCCTCCTTCTGTTATCTCATTTTCTGAACTTGAAACACTCTCTGGCCTCTTGGTGCCCCATTTCTTCAAGGATAATATGAGACCTGATCTTCTCCTTACTCATCATTCACAAAGCAGGGTAGCATTGTCATGGAGGGAGGGGATGACGAATTTTAACCCCCTACTTGTTTAGTACAATTTAGTTTTTAAAAGTCATAGATTGTGTTTATAATCTGCAAAGATGCATTCAGAGACTGAAATGTGTCCTCCTGGTGAAGTTTTAGTCTTGTGTGCTTTGAGAAAAAGTCATTTGCCTTGAAATAGCTCTTTCCCTTCCTATGGGTTTGAACACTAAACATGATCACAACCCAATTTTGGTGGCCTTAGGTGATGGTAGTGGGGGATGGAAGTAGGGGGAGTATTTGGTCTGGGTATTAAACTCAGGGCTTTCTTTGTGTCAGGCAAGCACATCTGACTCCCAATTGTCCCGATCTCTCTCTCTCTCTCTCTCTCTCTCTCTCTCTCCCTCCCTCCCTCCCTCCCCCTCCCCCTCCCCCTCCTTCCCACCTCTCTATCACACAGGAAGGAGACTGCTCAGTCAGTAGAGCAATTGCTTAGCATTCACAATGCCCTGGATTCAATCTCAAGTACCATATAAATGTGGGTATAATCCTAACGCTTGGAAGGCGGCACCTGGAGGAGTAGATGATTGTGATTACTCTCTGTTACACATTGAGTTTAAGGCCAGCCCTCTCTGCTTAGATGAGACCCTGTCTCAAAAATGCTGAGAGAACTACATCTTTTTTTGTTTTGTTTTGGTTTTTTTTGTTTTTTTTTTGTTTTGTTTTGTTTTGGTTTTTTTTTTTTTTTTTTTTTTTTGGTTTTTTGAGACAGGGTTTCTCTTTGTGGCCCTGGCTGTCCTGGAATTCACTCTGTAGACCAGGCTGGCTTTGAACTCAGAAATCCACCTGCCTCTGCCTCCAAAGTGCTGGGACTAAAGGCGTGTACCACCACTGCCCTGGGAGAGCTGACTCTTACAGGTTATCTCTTATAACTTGTCTCCCCCTGACACTCATTAAATAGAAAACAAATGTGATAAAAATGTCTGAAAAGTCTCATTTATCCCATACTTCCCTGCAAGTCATTACCCTATCCTCCAGTCCCTTGCAGCAAGCCCCCGATAGAAGTGTGCACTTGCTGGTGGGATTGCAAACTGGTACAACCACTCTGGAAATCAGTGTGGCGGTTCTTCCGGAAATTGGACATAGTTTTACCAGAGGACCCAGCCATACCACTCCTGGGCATATACCCAGAAGATGTTCCAACATGTAATAAGGACACATGCTCCACCATGTTCATAGCAGCCTTATTTATAATAGCCAGAAGCTGGAAACAACCCAGATGTCCTTCAACAGAGGAATGGATACAGAAAGTGTGGTACATCTACACAATGGAGTACTACTCAGCTATTAAAAACAATGAATTTAT
>JADRCD010207043.1:0-73604 GCA_019843815.1 Montemys delectorum
CACACACACACACACACACACACACACACACACACACACACACACTTGGCTCAAGTCCCGCCCATCCTTAGTAAAAGACCCACTATGCTAATCTTCTGGGCTAGTAGAGATGTATCTCTGGAAGCTTAATTCTTGCTAATTCCTAGGAGTGGCTCAGTTGCCATAAGTGACTGAAAAAGAGGATTCTACTTGACCTTGCCCTGGGATAAGTCTTCCATTCTGTAAACTTCAATGCCCTACCCACTTTATTATCTTCCTAACAATGCTGGAGGCAATTAGTCTGGAGAGGGAACATTCTTTTCGAAATTCTAAGCCAGGATTTGGCTAAGATGTTAGAACATTGGTAAAGATCAGAGAGCAATGTCCAATTATGTCTAGCTATAGTAAATCATATCTTGGTGGACACCTAGAACAAGAGTTCGAAAGGACATATCTGTGCTACCTCTGAGTTAGGGGATGCCATGAATGAATTCCAAGAGACTGGCTTCCTTTGAAGCTTTTGCCTCTGGTCTGTGGCCAAGCTTTTGGGCTTGTCACAAGACTTCATTGGAGTGGGTGTGGCATCTCACCATCTCATGAGAGACATTCTTCATTACTCAGGGTTAGACTAAGGTTTCATAGATAACACTTGAGTTAGATCTATGAATCTAAGTTAAATGAATCAATCATTAAACATATACATTAAATTGTTGATTGTTACACAATTGATTTTGAAGATTTTAAATTTCCTTGCTACTATCTATTTTATTTTGGAATTTCATAGGTGTTTTTATTAATTATTTGAAATTGCTTACAACATATTTTATCATATTTCCTCGACTCCTCTACAACCCACAAACATTCCCCTAACCATTTAACTCTGTATCTTCCATTTCCTATCAAGTCTAATTTGTGAAGATAATGCTTTCTTGGATTAATCTGCTAGGGGCTATATTCTTAAATAAAACTGACTTTACCTCTCCAATGCTTAGTTAGGGGTGAGACTTCTTGCTTCCCTCCCTCCCTATGCTGTGAATTTGTTTGGCTTGAGATTGGTATGTTCACATAACTGTTACTTTGTTTATAAATAAGGAATTGGTAATCACATAACAAGAAGGATTAAATGAGGAAATTGGTAGAATTACAGAGTAGAGGATGGAGTACAGAGAGAGATAACAAACACAAATAACTTTTGGAAAAAGTCCTATGAAGCATACTACTGTTAGAAGCTTCTTCAAATATATACATTTACATATAAAAATGACTTTGAATGTACTTACTCCATAAAAGTACAATTTTTGTACTAGATACAGCACAATAGAAATGAAAAATTCAATACCAAGAATGGTTTAATTCTTTTGAAGTCATTGGTAAGATGCCATATAAACTTAGAAATTACAGGCTTTTAAAAATGCTTTTAATGACCTAATAGAACTTGACAGTAAGATCCTATTACTGAAAATGTAAAGTTACAGAACTTCGAGACTCAAGCTAATAACTGACATGGAGGCTCAGTTCTTGGTGGGAACTTTCATTGTGCTAGAAGATGCTGTGCAGGATACCAGAAGAAAAAAGTATTAACCATCCTTGCCCATATTTGAACTTTGTAAGCTGAAGTAGCAGCAGGACAAGGAAGATAGGTTTCCTGGTATCATTTTTTTTTTTATAGTAACTCAGTGTCTCTACGCAGTTCTCTATGTGTGGTAAAAGTATTATGAGAATAACAAATGGCTTTTTGATTAAATTGAAGTCCCGCTTCACAAAATGGATCTATACTTGGCACCATGATTGAAGACGAGAACCAGTGGATAGACAATCCACAGATCCTAGAGGAGAACCTAGTACTATTATTCTGCTGATTGTAAGTAGTATTAAAATAATTCTAGGGGTTGCATCCAGTCTGTCTGGGCTTGCTGGTGCCCTGAGCAGACCTTGTTCACAAACTCTGCAGCTAGTCTCACAAAAACTCAGAGGAAACTCCACTCCCAGGAGCTCTAACAAGCACAGGATTACAGGATCCCTGAATCACAGGATCGCAGAAACAGCTTGACTCTGAGGAGTTCTGACACAACTAGGATCACAGGAAGGACAGGCTCCAGTCAGATTTAGCAAAATCTGGTAGCACTAGAGATCACCAGATGGTGGGGGCCAAGCATAAGAAAATAAAGAACACAAGTCAAGGTTACTTGGCATCATCAGAACACAATTCTCTTAACATAGCAAGTCCTGGAAACATCATCACACTGGAAAAACAAGATTCAGATCTAAAATCACTTCTCATGATGGTGATACAGGACTTTAAGAAAGACATAAATAACTCCCTCAAAGAAATATAGGAGAACACAGGTAAACAGCTAGAAGCTCTTAAAGAGGAAACACAATAATCCCTTAAAGAACTAGAGGAAAACACAATCAAATAGGTGAAGGAAATGAGCAAAACCATCCAGAATCTAAAAATGGAAATAGAAACAATAAAGAAATCAGAAAGAGAGACAGCCCTGGAGATAGAAAACCTAGGAAAGAAATCAGGAGTCATAGATGCAAGCATCACCAACAGAATACAAGAGAAAGAAAGAGAATCTCAGCGGCAGAAGGTATCATAGAAAGCATTGACACAACAGTCAAAGAAAATGCAAAAAGCAAAAAGCTCCAAACCCGAAACATGCAGGAAATCCAGGACACAATGAGAATACCAAACCTAAGGATAATAGGTATAGAAGAGAGTGAAGACTCCCAATGTAATGGGCCAGTAAATATCTTCAACAAAATTATAGAAGAAAAGTCCCCTAACCTAAAGAAAGACATGCCCATGAACATACAAGAAGCCTACAGAACTCCAAATAGACTGAACCAGAAAAGAAATTCCTCCTATCACATAATAATCAAAACACAAAATGCACTAAACAAAGAAAGAATTTTAAAAGCAGTAAGGGAAAAAAAGGCAAGTAATATATAAAGGCAGGCCTATCAGAATTACACCAGACTTCTCTCCAGAGACTATGAAAGCTAGAAGATCCTGTACAGATGTCATACAGACCCTACGAAAACACAAATGCCAGCCCAGGCTACTATTACCAGCAAAACTTTCAATTGCCATAATGGAAAAAACAAGATATTCCATGACAAAATGAAATTTACATATCTTTCCACAAATCCAGCCCTATGAAGGATAATAGATGGAAAACACCAACATAAGGAGCAAAACAATACTCTAGAAGAAGCAAGAAATTAATCTTTCAACAAACTCACACAAACCTAATTCCACCTCTTACAACAAAAACAACAGGAAATAACAATTACTTTTTCTTAATTTCATAATATGAAAATTAATATTACCAATGTATCCTAATAAATTGAAATACAAAAATATGAGGAATTGGAAATTTGTTGACTGTCATCCAATGGTCTCTCTAATTTGGTAATTGGAGAAATAGGTCCAATATTGTACAATCTATATATACTTTCAGCTTGTTTGTTTGTGACAGTGTCTTGCTGTGTACCACATAATGATCTTGAAATCCTGCTTCTCCTATCTCACCCTCTCTATTAGTAGTATTGTTTATTTGATGTTTTTATACTATACTATGGTTTTCAGAATAGCTTACATATTTCAAATGTATTTATACAGCCAAAAGAAACAAACAATTAACTCATGAGGTGGCTTGTAAGAGAAGAATAGAGACTGAATGCTTTGCTTGATGTTTGTAACTATTGTATCAAATTTGAAGAAGAGGATTTTATTAGTTACTCTTTCTTTTAGATGAATCCTTTTCCAAATTATCACAGCCAATGAACCAGATTCTTATCCTAAACTAATGTCTGTGCCATCTTCCAAGCAGATCCATTGTTCATTGAAATATTTGTTCAATGTCTTTATGGATATCTTAATCCACACCATTTCATAAATGAATGTAGCCTGTTCTCTGTGGGCTAAGAATAAAGTCACTGACTCAAGTCTATTAGCTTTGACCATAGCAGGAAATCTGTATCCAAAAATCATGCCTACAATTCATTCCTTGGAGGAGCAGCTGAACTTTCAACTTTCAGCTTAGCTATGATGGATGCAAAATCCTTTGGTGATGTGAGGGTCATTGAAGTACAACCTTATTACAATAAAAGTCAATGTCTAAAAATTGTTCTTATTTTGGGATTGTACCACAATAAGAGTCAAGATTTTAAGCTCTACTAAGTACAAAACAAGCAAACAAACAAGCAAATAAACAAAATGACTTTATATATTTATGTTCATTTAAAAAATACTAGTAGTGATATATTATTTTAAAATATACAGTTTATATGTTTGGAGTTATTAAAAATTTATATTGAGAAAAATGTATGTATTTTCAGTATTGTAGACAAGCATCTACATAAGACTGTTAAATTGATTGTTGTTTTATATCAAACAACTTTTATAATACTCATTTTTTATAATATTTTTAAATTATAAAGGATATGACAAAAAAGTTATTGTAGGTATTGAAGGGGAGGTCTCTGGGAGGAGTTGGGGTATAAAAGGGAAATGAGAATGTTATTTAATTCTATTTACTTAAAATATGTTTTTAAATGTTAACAAATTCAGATAAATTGAAATCATGTAACTTTTCTCATCATAATGCAATAAAAATTAAATCAATAAAAAAGACAAAAGTAAAAAAGAAAAAATAATAAAATAATTCTTAATTTCATATTATTTTTACCTATAAATTTATATAACCCTTAACTGTCAGTAGAGAAGCTTCTTGTTGTAGTTGATGTTAATTAACACACAGAAACTCAGAGTTGTTCAAATCACAAAGCACAAGAGAGCATGTTCTTCATGGAATCAGGTGTTTATATTATATCTTATGTACTCAAGGCTCAGACATCATTGCCATTGAGGAAGTAGAGGACAGTACGGAGACACTGTGACTTATGACAAGAAAATAATGTTTTGTAAGCATAGCAGGTTGAGCTATACATACATTTTTAGACTTCAAAAATTATTTTTAATTAAAATATATTTTGTTTTTAATTTGAGTAGGGAAAGGATATTAAAATGCCATGGTTCCCACTTGAATGTCAGAAGACAGTCATTTCTAGTGCCTTCCTCTTAGTATGAGACAAAATATTTTTAACTTTTTGGTGAATATACGAAAAAGGGACTATCTGGTCTCCCATCTTCCAATGGTTTTCTGCTCTGTACTTCCATCTCTTTGGACTAACAACATGTACGTATGAGTATGTGAGAGCTTCATTTCATTTTTATGTAAGTTTCTGTGTATCTAAACTCAAATGACTTTTATCAGGCTTGTAGGACAAGTAAGCATCTCTCAGCCAACGTTATATACTTTTTTTGATAGTATGTTGATATTAAGCAGAGGGCAACACTGATTGGCAACTATCTGGATAGTTTTCATGAATATTATTCATTTAGAACCTCCCATGCTTAAGCATTTCAGAAAAAAAAAACATATTTTATTTCACATATATGGGTATTTTGCATGTGGGTCTGGATGTCCAACATGTACAAGTCTTGTACCCTGGATCTGGGTTTACAGATGCTTATAAAGCACTGTGTGATGCAGAGAATAGAATCTCAGTTGTCTAGAAGAGCATCCAATGCTGTTTACCACCAAGGCAACTCTTGAGCTCCTCAAGCAATATTTCTAAGGTCACATTATCAGTAGAGAAATGCTCTAACACTCCCTTACATTTTTGAGGTTCTATTATGTGCAGCTTGTTTGGTCTTTTAGTGAAACTCATATATACTGACCAGTTTTACCAATATGTAACAAGAGAATCAAACAATACAGGCAGGCATGACTGTAGGGAATGGAGAGGCCAGATGTATTGACAGCACTTTAGAAGAAGTTCCATGTGTTGCTTCCAGAGTACTACTCCTCACTTAAGTCAAAGGTGACCCTGCTAGTGGAAAGTGAAATGTAATGGTAGGTGGTTTCTGTTAAGTGAGCCCAGGGGTTTGTGGTTCACTTCTTCAATCTGAGGTCCATTTGTATTGCATGCTGTAGCATTTTACAGAACCAGGGGTTATAGCAGAGTCACTCAAAATATAAGGCACTAGTTCAGAAAAATGCACTTTTTATTCTTTTCTCTTCTATTTTTTACTTCTTTTCTGTTTTCAATTTTTGTAGCCTTTCCCCTTGCAATGACATTTTGATTTTGTTATGCCCTGAACTAGAACTATAAAAAAGACAAAAATATAGGATGACTACTTTTAAGAATTATCTTAATAAATTGAACAGAAATTCTATTTTAATTCTTAACATTATTATTCATTAAAAATTAATGACCCAATAGGCACATTGAAGGTTTTGCTATGACAGCTGATTTAGTTGAATAATTATACTGATATATTTTCAATCTATTTCTAACAAAGAAAGACAACCATCCCTTCATCAATTAACATGTGTCAACTGTTCATAATTTATATCTCTCAAAATGAATCAATATCTTACAGAAATCCTTGTTTTGACTTCAATAAAATATATTATCCCAAGATCAAATTTATTATTTGTTGCATTTCTTTTTTTAATTATTTTTGATAATTTTATACAAGAATATTGATGACTTGGAATTGGATAGCCAATCAGGGTGGTCTCCCTGGAGAAGACTGAATCTTCTTTTCTCAGGAGCTACTGAAGTTCTGCATTAGTGATGGGTCACGTTATTATTTCTCCTATTCATCTTGGCTTGTCCAATGGCCTTGTACTTGTTAGTATTGTTACTGTTATCATTTCATGGATGAAGCTTTCATTTGCTCTTAGAAGAAGTCCTTGTCCTCTGTCCCTTACAATTTTTTTTTTTTTTTGCTGTTTTTCATTATGTTTCCTGAGCCTTACAATTATGAATTATATATTTATTATTTGAATTGAATACCTCCAGGATGTTTGTTCTCTGTCTTATGACAAGTTGTTAATTTCTTTAAAGGATTCTACCTAGCTAGGAAAAACAAACAAACAAACATACATACAAAAATCAACAGGAATAACAAAAGAAGTTTTCGATGAGAAATGAGAGCTACACTTATCTGTGAGTGTAAGGCTATGTATTTATAATACAGTTAGAAATCATACTGTTTAAGGGAAGTAAGTGTCAGTAGCTGGGTTTTTATTCTCTCATAAATTATACTCTGACCACAGTTTTTCCTGTTTATTCCTCCAAGTCCCTCCCTCTGCCTTCTGTCTCCCCTATATCACCTCCTCGTCCATTTATATTAAAGAAAAAAAGAGGAGCTAGGTGGAGAAATAGAAAGAGGCAAGGTAGAGAGAAAGAAAGCAAGCAGGTCTCCTGGGAATACCATTCAAACATGGCATAATAAATTACAATATGACTAGGAACAAATGCTCATACCAAGTCTGGGCAGGTCCATCACCTCCATGTGTAGAGACTGAGTTCCAATAATGGGCATAAAATCTTACATTTGAGTATATACTAACACCAATTAGACTATTGTGGGTTATCCCTAAAACATGAGTCACTATTATGCCCTTGAGAATATCTTGGAATTCTTGCCATTATTATGGTTCACAAGCTTGGTATAGAATTTGACTGCTCTCACTTTACAGCTTGGATAACATCTTCAGATACTAGTAGATTTATTTTCAGGGCAAGGGCTCCCAGGTTACTTCCTGTTTCCTTCCAAGATCTCTGTTTGAGGTGTGTGATTTGTTTAACAGTAGGGTGGTACCTTCAATTTCTTGGAAGGAATCAAGAACAATGGCCTGTATTTTATGGATGTTTCTTGGAAATATGTTACCAGCAAATCTAAAGGGAGTGTCTCATTTTTGGCACTAGGAATTTTGTTAGATTGTATATATCTCTTGGATGGGGCATTATCACTCCAATGACATAATTTCATTAAGCTATAAATGTGGATTTATACATGATGTTTATAAGTGTTATATGTATTACATGTAATCATGTAAAGCATATGTTTCCCTATGAATTTAAAACAATTCATATTATTATATTTTCCTTCTCCTACAGAATTAAACCTTTCCAGAATTCCTCTTTCTCTTTCCACATGGACTTTGTTTACTTTGCTGGTTTGAGTTATAACATTAAGTTATGACTCATGTTTAGAGATTCTGAGCTAAATCCAGGAATAAGAGACAACATGCATCATTTGTCATTCTGGGTCTTTGTGTGAGAACTCAATATATATTTTTAGCTCGACCTAAGTATTTGCAAATTTCATGTTTTCATTTTGTTTTTGCTTTTTTTAAAAATATAATTGAGTAGTGTTTTATTGTGTATATGTATCATTTTCATTATTATTTGTCAGTTGAAAGACATCTGGGTTGTTTCCATTTCCCAGCTTTGTCAATAGAGGTAATGAACATGGCTGAGTAGTACATAGAGAGTTGGATATTGAGTTCTTTGGACATATGACAAGAAATGGTACAGCATTGACCTGTGGTATATTTACACTTAGATCTTGTTATTTCTCCATACTTATTAGTGTAGTGACTGTACCAGTTTAAAACCTCACTAACAGTGTATGAATGATCCCCTTGCTCCACAATCTCACCAGCATTTGTTGGAACTTATTTTCTAGATATTAGCAAACATGTTTAGGGTTAAGATTAACTTGCATTTCTCTAATGGCTAAGGATATGGAATACTTCTAAAATATTTCTTAGTCATTTTAATAATTTTTGTACATTTGAAGAGTCTGTTCAAATCTATACCCACTTAAACAACTTGATTTTTTTCTTTTGCTTATTTTTTGAGTTCTTTATATGTTCTTGATATAATTTGGTAGATAAATAAGTAGATAGATAGTAATCATCCATCAAATATAGTGCTAAGAAAGATAGTCTCACCCTCTGTGAACTTTTCTTCACTCAGTGGATTGTTTCCATTGCAGTACAGAAGATGTTTAGTTTTATGATGTCCTATTGGCAATCAGAATATAGTAATTGGAATCAAGCTCAGGAATTAAGCAAAATAGAATTCTATTCTGAATATCTTTTCATCGTTCTAATACCGTGTTGTGTATTGCTTATCTTCTACTCTAGAAGTTTCATGTTGAGTTTATTAATTTATTTGGAGGTAATGTAAAGAGATAGATATTAGTCTAATTTCATTATATTGTTACATACGCTTCTTTTTTCTTCACTGTACACGTTTGGAATTTTTTGTTAAATATCTGTAGTTGTGTGTACCTATATTTGGATCTTATATTTTTCCATTGATTTCTAAATCTATTTTTATCTTGTTACTATAAAAATTACTATAGCTCTTCAATGCAGCTTGAAATCTGACAGCAATGCCACCAACATTGTACTTTTAGGTCAATATTGTTTCAAATATTCTGAGTGATCTGTACATCCATACAAGTTTCAGAAGATTTTATTCTATTTCTATGAAGAAGTTAGTTGTATTTCTAAATATGTTACAGAGTGCATGGGTATGCAGTTTATAATAATATGATATTGAGATTAATCCACACAATAAAACATAATAATTTAAAGGACCATGAAAATGTAATATGTTAGTACATACAATAGATAAAATTGAACTTTCCAAAGAATTAATAGTAATGATATTTCCTGCAGAGTTCCTGCCTCAGCTTGAGAGAAGGTTTTAAGGAAGGGGTGTGTGGGAGTGTTGGAAGAATGATTAGGAGTCAGGGATAGATCCAAGCTGACAGCTCTGTGATTGGCTCCAGGTAGCTCTCTCATGCAGATGAAAATCTGGTCCTTTATTTGCATAAGCTACATCCTTAGATATAGTAAATAATTTAATCATGTACCCTAGGATCTCTTTTGATCATTTCATGTATCAGCATTATATGACCTTAACCCTTTGACTCTTTTTATATTTTTTTAATTTTTTTAAACTCTAGATTTTATTCCCTGCCCCTCCTCCACCCTCTGACTGTTTCACATCCCATACCTCCCCCCCATACCCCTGTCTCCATGAAGATGTCCTCACACCCACCCCCAATCTCACCTGAACTCTCAACACCTTGGCGCCTCCATTCTCTTGAGGATTAAGTGAATCATCTCTGATTGAACACAGACCTGGCAGTCCTCTGCTGCATGTGTGTTGGGGGCTTCATATCAGCTGGTGGACTCTGCACATTTGGTGGTCCAGTGTTTGATAGATCTCGGGGGTCCAGATTAAATGAGGCTGCTGATCCTCCTACAGGGTTGTCCTCCTCCTCAGCTTCTTTTTGCCTTTCCGTAATTCAACCATAGGAATCAGTAGCTTCTGTCCATTGGTTGGGTATAAATATCTGCATCTGACTCTTCCAAGTTCTTGTTGGGTCTTCTGGAGGGTGGTCATGATAGGTCCTCTTTTGTGAGCACTCCATAGCCTCAGTATTAGTGTCAGGCCTTGGGACCTCCCCTTGAGCTGGGTCGCACTTTGGGCTTATCTCTGGACCTTCTTTTCCACAGGCTCTACTCCATTTGCATCCCTGCAGTTCTTTTAGACAGGAACAATTATGGGTCAGAGTTTTGACTGTGGGATGGCAAACCTCTCCCTTGTTTGATGCCTTGTCTTCCTGCTGGACATGGGCTTTATAAGTTCCCTCTCCATAGTGTTAGGCATTTCATCTAAGGTTGCTCCTTTTGAGTCCTGAAAGTCTCTCACCTTCCAGGTTTCTGGTGCATTCTTCCCATAACCTTCTACCACTCAAGGTTGCTTGTTTCCACTCTTTCTGTTAGCCCTCAGGGCTCCAGTCCTGTTTCCTCACCCAATACCAGATAAGGTTCCTCTCTCCCTCCTCATCCCCCATCCACCTTCCCTCTCAGATCCCTCCCTTACTCTCCACTTGTGATTGTTTTCTTCTCCTTCCCAAGTGGGACTGAGGCATCCTCACTTGGGCCCTTCAGCTTGTTGACATTTATGAGTTATATGGACTGTATGTTGCGGATTCAGTACTTTTTTTTTTTTTTTTTTTTGTTAACATCCACTTATTAGTGAGTATATACCATGTATATACCATGCATGTCCTTTTGGGGTTGGAACACTCCTCTATTGCTGGTGAGATTGCAAACTGGTACCACCACTCTGGAAATCAATCTGAAGATTCCTCAGTAAATTGGAAATAGATCTACCTGAAGACCTAGTGGTACCATTCTTGAGAATATACGAAAAAGATAACCCATCATGCTATAGGAGCACATGTTCTACTTTGGTCACAGAGACCATATTTGTGATTGCTGGAAGCTAGAAACAACTCAGATGTTCCAAGACAGAAAAACAGATACAGAAAATGTGGTTCATTTACACAATGGAATACTACTCACTTATTAGGAATGAGGACATCCTGAGTTTTGCAGGCAAATGGATGGAACCTCTTGAGTCTTAGAAATAGAAATTCAAATACAAGATGCATTTCAGGCAAATGAAACAGACAGCAATGTTTTTTTGTTGTTGTTGATGTTGTTGTTTTGTTTTTTAACATAGCAAGTCTTTTGTACTTTGCAGGATTGAAGTTCATTTTTATAACTCTTAGTTACCTCATTTTATTCTTTTAATTTTGGATATTTTTACTTTTTATCTTAGCAACACAAAGACTTATTATTGGAAAGTATTAAGCCATCCAAGAGAGTAGGAATATCATTAGGCCACCATCTTTTCCCTTATATATTCCCATACTCTATTTAGATCTTACATATGACTATCTTCTTTAGAGAGCATAATATCTGGATCAAATTTAGTTGATGATAGATCCCATGGAGGAGAAAACCATTTTACCACCAATACTATATAACTATTGATTGCAGTTTTGTCTTTTTAATCTTTCATTCTCTTTTTCCTCTATTCATTAAATTATATCTCCTTTAGTATCTTTCTGAATAAGCTGACTCATTACTGTAGCTCCTCTGTTCTTTCATATCTATGAAATCCCTTCATATAATTAATTTTGAATCCTTATAGTTTGCATAGTTGAGAAAAACCTCTAAAAAACAATTCTTACACTGATTTATATATTCATGAACTCAAGTTTTCAGAGTTCTTTCCCACAGCCTTACAGGCTGTCCTGAAGATTAAAACATTACCTTTTTGCTGAGGATCACCAGACAGATTCTCAATTCTTGGAATCATGCTGTTTCTGATTACCATGAGTCCAACCTTGTCAGGAGGAACATTCCCCTATAGCCTTGGAAAGGAGAACAATCCCTGAAGGAGGAACATGAAGTAAAATATGTACATCATTATGTCAACAAGCTTTATGCCTACAGCAACCATCAGCATTTAAGGATACCAACATCTTGCTTGCTCTACTTCAGGGCTGGAACCCTGCCACATCATCCCTTCTGCAGCCATGCCAGACTTGCATTTTACCTTAAGCTTCTAGGCCTAAGGACCTGACATTGTTCTCTTGAACACCCATACAAAGAGAGTAGAACTGACTCCTGTAAATTGTCTTATTACCTCCATATGTTATAGAAACAGACAAACATACACACATACGGGGGGGAGAATAAATATGTACACATAATTGTGGAGGAATTTTAATCCAACAGCACAGCTGTTCTGGAAAAGGATGATATCCAAAGACCTCCTAGGCCTGTGTGATCCAGTTAGAATACAGACACACATTAAATACACACCTTTAATCTCAAACAATGTAGGTAAGGTTAGTTTGTAGAATGAGGAGCCACATTTGAAGTGGCATCTAATTGGAGGACAGTTCAGTAAGTGTAGCTGAGTCAGTGCTATTCATTCATTTAAGCTCAGTGAAGCAGAACCTCATCAGTGAGTTGGTAGTTAGTGCAATGAACAAAATGCAGTGGAGTTCAGCACACTTGTGAGTTTATACAGTTCAGTACAGGTTAGGAGAGACTGTTGAAACCAGAGAAATAAGAAAGCCAAGGATTAGAGCAAATTGCCAGCATGAGTTTGAGGCCAAGCAGACCAATTCAGTGAGAAACTGTGAGAAATCAGAATGAATCAGTCAGTGTGGAGAAGAGTTGGAGTAAAAACAACTGAATTGAAAACCAGCCATCCAGAGGTTAGAAAGAGCTAGAAAGTGTGAGTTTATTCAGCTATAAGCCTCTGAGAAGACAATTATATCTGGAGAATAAAAGTTATTTACTCTGTTGCCGAACATGATTGAAGAAGAAGCAAACCCACCAATGTAGCAGAAAGCAGATGATATCTGACAGAAAGTGGCAATAAAGACATTTACCTGACATCCTCTTCAGAAGAAGTATCAGTTCTTTAAGTTTGCCTGGCTATCCAGAGAGACTTAAGAAATTCTGGATCCACAGGAGTCTTGATCCTGGAACAAGCAATGACACAGAAGATAGGTAATCAAAATAAGCCACCCTAAAAGACAATTTTAATTATATAGACAGATATTTCCTACATTAAAAATTCAAAATTCCATTTCAGATTCCTTAACACCAAGGGTAGGAGTTGGGGGGGGGGAATAATAACATTATTTGAAAAAGCCATTCCAGTACGTACTGCAATTGTTTCCACTTGAATAAATCCCTCCCTAATTTTAATTGCAATCTTTATATATTTCCTTTAAATAAGGTTGAAAAAATAGCTGTACAACAAGAAAAATTCACTGTCATAATACAAAGATTTGATAGACAAGAGAGAAAGGAAGTAAGTAAGTAGGAAGTACCTAATTGTGAACCTGTGGTACTTAATAAAATTCAGGATCAAGATAAGATAGCCCATTGAACCTATAGCACCACCTCTTAATAAAACTGAGGAAAGGTAACCATCTCTGCTGACTTTCCCAGCTACTTGGAAACAAATGCCAGAAAATTATGACAATTAGCAAAATAACAACTAGTTTGGAAACCATTTAAATTACAAGTTCTTAAACATTTGAAAAAAATCATCAATATTAACTTATATTAACTCATCCTATGTGAGACAAATATTTAATACTTGGGCTACTCAAAACAGGATTGTCCCCCAAAACTAGAACAATGTAACAACAAGTATACTAGAAGCTGTTTTTATTGTTTGTTTGTTTTTCTGTTTGCTTGTTTGATTTTTGTCACAAAAGGTAGCTTTATTTCAAAGGATGTTGCATATAATCCCCTATTATATTAAGCTTCATTATACTTGAACCAGACATATTTTCTATCCACCTGAAAAACCATTTTTCTCAGATCATAAGCATTAATTCAGGGAGTCTGATTTTCAGAGATTTAAAAACAAAAAAACAAACAAAAACATACTTTTCTTCTTTATTTTAAATTTCGTGGTATATTTCCTCTAGAAAACTTCAGTCTTCTGGGATTTGAACAAAGTGTGGTAAAGGTGGGCATTGGAATTGGATTAATGAATCCAAATCAACAAGAAATATGCATGATTATCTATCACTTATGCAGGTCAGCAGAAGCAATTAAAGCCAGAGACAAGAAGGAGCCAAAGATTAGAACAAATTTCTCAAGTTAGTTTGAGGTCAAGCAGAAAAATTCAATGTGAAGTGGGGAGGAGCCAGCTTGGAGAGGAGTTTGAGCCAGAACAGCTTAGTTGAGCCAGCCAGCCAAAGTTCAGAAAAAAACTAGAAAAGGAGTAAGCTTCTGAGAAGCCTATTGCGTTTGTCAAATAAAAATTACTATCAAATATAATTTAAAATTACAAACAGCAAAATTAAGTTAAATTTATTTAATAATAACTTTTATAATAATAAAGGTGATATGTTCAAATTTTTTGTTTATGTAATGTAGAAGAGATATACTTTCTATATTATCATCAAATCGTCAGTAGGCCAGCATTGGTTTCCTTATCTTGTAACACTTGTATTCTAAACAAATAAGACAAATGTATGCTCATTGCTTTTAAAATCTTGAAATATGTGGTGGTACATAAAGTATGTGCTAGGTTGTGACATTTAGCCTCATAGGACTAAAAATCTTCAATACTCTATTAACTTTGAACTATGCAATATTTTAACACAATATCTCAAAAATGATAGAGACTCACCCACAAGTAGATAATGTGGTGAAAATTCAGAGACCTTAGAACACTCAGTACTATAATGGATGTATTTATCAAACCTCTCTCCACAGGTATTGAGGAGCTATGCCACAGAGGAGAAAGACAAATTTTAAGAGCTTGTAAGGTTGGAAGACACCAAAGAAACACTGCTTTCCACACCTAAGAGGATTGGTACATATAGCACGCACAGGACCTACACAGGTCCAAGCCAGATGGGGTCCCAATCCTGAGACAAGAAGTAAAAGAGATGGAGGCTTCAGTGTATCGAGTACCCTCACAATGATTTGAATGAGCCTAAATATTTTGGCTGTGTGAATGACTTGAAGTTGTTATTTACTCACATATATTAGAATATGATAAATTATTTAAGAATATTATAGATACTTTTAGGTCAACTTGACACAAGCTAAATTCAACTGAGAGAAAAGAACCTCATAAGAGCAGGATGTAGGCAGTCCTGTAGACTTTTTCTTAATTAGTGATTGATGGTGGAGGCCCCAACTCATTGTGCCACCCCTAGGCTGGTGCTTCTAAGACTGAGTAAGCCATATGGAGCAAGCCAGCAAGTAACAATCATTCATGGCCTCTTCTTCAGATCCTGCCTCCAGGTTTCTGCTCTGTTTGAGGTCCTATCCTAACTTCCTTTGATGATGAACAGTGATGTGAAAGTGTAAACCAAAGAAATTCCTTTTTCCCCAAGTTATATTAGTCACAGTGTTTTATCATAGCAATAATAACCCATAATTCAGACAAAGTACCTCACCAATAAACTTAGGGTATTTACCTAAGTTTTTAAAGATAACTCATAATTTTGAAAAAGATATTGTATTATAGTATTTCTTTTCATTTTGTTCCATTAGGCATGGTTTTTCAGACATCATGAGTATAGTTAAACTGTGAGGTTGGTTTATGTTTTGTTTCTCAGAATTCTCAGAGTATTCTGTGAAAAATCTCCAACAAAGAATCAATGTCAATAAACTCTCTTGACAAATTCTACTGGATGAAAGTCGACATCCTGCTTTGTTCTGAACTCTAATTGAGTTATGCTAATAATAGGAAAGTGTAATTAAATCTTACCAGTTAAAGTAATTGGAGTACATGAGTAAATTAGTTCATACATTTTAAACTATTATCATTATATTTATCATTATTTAAGGTTAATAAATATATTTATTTTCAAGACCAGGAATCTAATCAATAATATATGGGTCATTTTAGTTCAAAGTACTGTTAGACAATATATGTAACTCATTTTAAATCGATATTTCAAAACAGAAAATAATGTCCTTATATACATGGGAGCATTTGGAGTAGTTAATATTAAATTTCAAAGTGATAAACAAGATAAACTGCTTTTCTCTGTGACTTTGCACAGTACCACACAAATGGATAAACATGGACATTATATGTTGATTTACTTTACTCTGGAAAAACAGTTACAGAGTGTTTTGGCTCTTGAGAATACAGTTACACTCTTTGATGAATAAAAGTAATATCTATTAATAAAATCTGGCAGTGATTCAGTTAATATATTCTGCTTATCTGACATATAGGATGAAGCATAATACAAAAAAAATCTTCCATTAATAAATTTCTTCAATGTAGTACCACATATACTTTTCATTTTTTTAATTTAATGAAGAAATAGTGGGAAAGAGCTTTGAACTCACTGTCAGAGCTGGGAAATTCCACACAGAACTCCAATGGCTCACGATCTAAGATCAAGAATTGATAAATGGGACCTCATGAAACTTGAAAGCTTGTGTAAGGCAAAAGACATAGCCAATAAGACAAATTGGCAACCTACAGATAACATCCAACAGAGGGCTAATATCCAAAGTATATAAAGAACTCAAGAAGCTAACCACACGCGCACACACACACACACACACACACACACACACACACAAAACAAAAACAAACAAACAAACAAACAAACCAATAAAAAAAATGGAATACAGAACTAAACCAAGATTTCACAACAGAGGAATCTCAAATGTCTAAGAAATACCTAAAAAAGTGTTCAAAGTCCTTAGTTATCAGAGAAATGCAAATCAAAATGACCCTGAGATTCCACCTTATACCAACCAGAATGCTAAGATCAAAACCTCAGGGGACAGCACATGTTGGCAAGGATGCGGAAAAAGAGGAACACTTCTCCATTATTGGTGGAACTGAAAACTGGTATAACTACTCTGGAAATTAATCTGGAGGTTCCTCAAAAAATTGTAAATAGATCTACCTAAAGACCCAGCAATACCACACTTGGGAATAAATCCAAAAGATGGCCCACTGTTGGGCACAACCATCCTCTGCTACCACTAGTTGGGCACTGGCAGTGGGGAAATAAAGGGGTCAGAGATACCTCTGTCCTGCCAGAGCTGTCTGATACTGGGCAGGCAGACTCAGGAGACTGTCACATGACCCCACTGATGCCACAATGTGATGGGAGTCAGGCTGTAGGAGGCAGCTAGATGCCACTCCAGGGGGTAGGGAAGTTGCAGTCTCAGCTCTAACTTTCAGGCACCATAGACTACTAGTTATTGTGAAAGAGCTGGCTTTGGGATCCTTGGGCCACAAGGAGGACAGAGACAACAGGTTCTCAGTCTTGGACATCTCAGATACTGCTGAGTGTCATGGAAGAACTGAGAACAAAGTTGGGGCCCCTGGAGCGGCTTGGTCAGCCCCTGGGGGCAGCTTAGTCAGCCTCAGGACCAACGGGAGAATGGGCACGGGGAGAAGGCACAGGGTTGGTTCCCTCAGAGGTGAGAGTCCTTGATCCAATCTGGGAGGCCTTCCTGATGGAGAGTAGACACAGTTCTTTAGGGGAAGGTCTATTCTATTGCTTCAGCACAGTGAATTTAGATGACAGGAGGTAGTCAATGGTTTTAGAGCTTTATTGTAGAAAATCAGAAGGAGAGAGAGAGAAAAAATAGAGAAATAGAGGTCATCCATGGCCACATGGAGAGAGGGGAAGTGGAGTGGGAGAGAGGGGTTGAGAGGTAAGAATAAGAAAAAAAAAGAGAGAGAACAAGAGATGCAAGAGAGAGAGGAAGGGCCAAGCAGCCCCTTTTATAGTTGGCTGGGTTATCTTGTTGTAGGATAACTGTTGGTGTGGAGTCTAGCCAGAATACCAGGAGCTTGGGGTATTGCCTACATGACTGATAGCCATAGGATTTATGGAGGTGAAGGCTTGTGGTGTCAGGCGCTTTATGTCTGAGAGTGGAGCTTACAGTTCCGATCCTTGTAGAATTTTTTTACTGGGTCTCCAAAGCAAGCTTGGCTCAACCAGAACACAGACTGCCTTTCATGGTCTAACATCCCACCATGCCACAGGGGCACATGTTCCTCTATGTACATAGCAGCCTTGTTTGTGATAGCTTGTTTGTGAAAACAGCCTAGATGTACCAGGACAGAGGAATGGATACAGAAAATAGGGGTTCACTTATACAATAGAATGCTACTCCGCTATTCTGAGTAAATTCTGTGTTTTACAGGTAAATGGATACAACTAGAAAATATCATCCTGAGTGATAGACACAAAAGGACATGCATGATATGTACTCATTAATAAGTGGATATTAGCCAAACCAAAAAAAAAGTGCCAAGTACCCAAGATATAGTCCACAGAACTCAAAAAAGCTAACAAGCTGAAAGATACATGTGAGGATGCCTCAGTCCCACTTGGATGGGAGAAGAAAGCAATCACAAGGGCAGAGGGAGAGACCTGGGAGGGAAAAGGAATGGAGGAGGACATGACTGGGTATTAGTTGGGGGAAAAGGACTGAAATCCCTGTGGGCCAGTAGAAAGAATGGAAACAGGCAACCCAGGGAGGTAGGATGTTGGAGGGACAATCCAGAATGTACCTGAGACCTGGGAGGTAAGAGACTCTCAATACTCAAAGAAAGGGACCTTAGATGAAATGTCCTACATTAGAGAGAGGGAACTTATAGAGCTCACCTCCAGCAGGAAGACAGGACATCAAGTGAGGGATGGGATTGCCATCCCACAGTCACAACTCTGACCCATAAGTGTTTCTGTCTGAAAGAACTTCAGGGATGGAAATGGAGAAGAGGCTGAGGAAAAGAAGGTCCAGCAACAGTCCCAAAGTGAGATCCAGCTTAAGGGGAGGCCCCAAGACATGACACTATAACAGAGGCTATGGAGCTCTCACAAAAAGCTCATGACTGCCCTCTGAAAGACCCAACAAGCAGCTGAAAGAGTCAGATGTAGATATTTGTACCCAACTAATGGACAGAAGCTGCTGACCCCTGTAGTTGAATTAGGAGAAAGCTGGAAGAAGCTAAGGAGATGATCCTTCCTACAGGAGGACCAGCAGTCACAATTAATCTGGACCCTGGAGATCTTTCAGATACTGGCACACCAATCAAGCAGCATACAACAGCTGATATGAAGTCCCCAACACTTATACAACAGAGGACATCTGGGTCTGGGTTTAGCCAGAGAAGATGCACCTAACCCTCAAGAGACTGGAGGCCTCAGGGAGTTTAGAAATCTTGTGGTGTGGGTGTGAAGGATGGGCACATCCTCCTAGAGACACGGCTTCTGGAGAAGGTATTGATGTGGAATAGTAGGAGGGTGGACCAATAGGGGAATAAAATCTGGAGTTTATAATAAATAAATAAATAAATAAATAAATAAATAAATATTTAATTAAAAATTGGTAGTTTTTACAGTTTATAACAAAGCTAAGAAATAGTACTAGTAAACAAAAAAGTTGTATTTAGTATATTATTTAGTGATGAAAGATTTTCCTAATCTTGTTCTCAGAATTCATTCTTTTATGTAAGTAACATACTATCATCGTTGTGTACTTTCAAGTGATGTATATAGCATCTATTTATTATTATATCTCAGAAAGAATGCATACTGTGGTCTCTGTATCTCTTGAACTATCTTTTCTCTTGAAAATTATGTCCTGGTTAAGTAACCTTAATATATATTATATTAATTTGTAGTCTAACATATTGAATATTATATATGTATTCACTTGCTTTTGAATATTTAAGAAATATTCCAGGTTTTAGGTATTTGAAAAGAATTTTGTGTTAAAAAATGAGTAAAATTTATATAGATGATTGGAATTGTTTTTATTTAACAAATGAATTTCCAACTCTGAACTTTAATATATTACACACCCAGGATATTATCTTCTTTGGAATACTGTAAGACATTATTTTATTTTAAAAAGATGTTGAAATTTAATAATATTGACAAATAACTGAAAAACCTTCATTAAATCTTTTTACCTGCTGGGCAGTGGTGGCGCATGCCTTAAATCCCAGCACTTGGGAGGCAGAGGCAGGCAGGGATTTCTGAGTTCGAGGCCAGCCTGGTCTACAGAGTGAGTTCCAGGACAGCCAGGGCTATACAGTGAAACGCTGTCTTGAAAAACAAACAAACAAAAAATTCTTTTTACCTGTATATCTTCATGAGTTATAATGTCATGAATCAGTAGATGAACAAAATTTATAATAATCAAAACAGGAAAATTAACATTTAGTATCTTCTTGATAATTTGACATTTGGTGTTTTGAGCTACTATGTTCAAGTTATTCATAAACTATGCAGCACTCTAAGATTAATTATCTTCATCTTTCATCCAAGTTGAAAGAGATTTCTGATAGAAAACTATTATTCAAGTGAAAAATGATGAAACCAAATACCTGCCACAGAACAAAGAGATCAAATGTCAACATATAAAACTTTAACTTTGTTAGTAGATTAAAAACGTGAAGGCTGGGGATAGGATTCAGGTGACTGATGTCTATACTTAAGGCCCAGAGTTCTTATCCCTTGGTCAAGGCAAAACAACAGACTTGTAATCATTCCCCTATGACTCAAGTGCTTGGAAAGCAAAGATGGGAGGATCCTTGCTTTGATGAACAGCCACTCTGCTTGAGTGGCCAGTTTCAGGTTTAGTGAGATATCTTATCTCCAAAAAATAAGATAGAGAACACTTTATGAGAACATCCATCATGGGTTCCACTGACACAGAGAACTATGTATATGTATCTGCTCAAATGCTTACTGTCCTAAAACTACAATTAAAAGAAGGAAGAAAATTTTAAAATTTAAAAGTCTTTTTTTTTGTACTTCACAGGGGAAATATTTATTGAATAAAATTATACTATCTTTATGAAACACTTAATAGTTTTTGACTATGAATATTACTACATTGTTTATTAAATGTACCTAATTTAAGTATAAAGCTAATAATGTATTCATAAAGTACATCTTAATTGTTTTCAAAATTTATAAATAAAATATACACAAATAACTTGCACAATAACCAAACAATAACAATGAACAAAAAAGAGATGAGCAGACATGATATTTAACTTCATTGTAATTAATGAAATACTTATAAAAGCCAATGACATTCTCTTTTACAGAAAAATTTATACATTGCAGTGCTAAGTGCTATGCAAAGCTAACATATATATATATATATATATATCCATATATGTGTGTATATATATATATATCCATATATGTGTATATATATATATATATATATATATGAAACTGAAGCTGTTGTAATTATTTGCTTTCTTCAACTTGATTACTTCCCACTCTGCAATAGAGAATTTCTAGGTAATTGTCATGGAGTTTTGTCAAAGGTAGATTGTTATGTTAATAATGTTCACAGTAACAAATGGTGAACACAACTCTGAGATGATCAATAAAGACAACACCCAAATCCATTGTGATAGATCAGCCAATGCTATATTACAGAAGGCCTAAAGGTAGAAATAAAGTATTGGTTGAATCTTAGAACTGTAATACTAAGTAAAAAGACATACCTCCAACATGACCTTTGTTAATTGAAAAGATTCTAAACATAGAGTTTTCTCTCCAACATAAACATACTTGAAACTTTTTAATAATGTGGAGACTAAATAGTATCCAAAGAATGAAAAGTCACTTAGTTATTATTTATCATTTTATTAGATTTGCATCTTTGTATGAGGTTTAAGTTCATTTATTATACAATTAAAATACATAGATCCTTGACAAGGTACATGGCAGTGGACATATGCAGACCACTGATGAAAACTATATTAAGGTGCTCATTTATTGACTTACACTCATTTGGTGAATAAATGTGGACATAGCTCTCTTTCATTTCACATCTCAATAACTGTTTCAAAATATATATATATATATTTTTATGGCTAAGATGAACATACTATCCTTATTCATGGCACTGTAATCCAAAAGGATATATCTCCTTTTTATGAAGTCATAAAAACTAAGTCTATTGAATATTGAATTTTTCTTTCAATTTTGATAGCTTTATTCTGTTAGCGTTTGTGTGTGTCTGTGTGTGTGTGTGTGTGTGTGTGTGTGTGTGTGTGTGTTTGTTTTTTAAACTTGCAGTTGATGGAGAATATTACTCATATATAACTTATACTCCCTTTCAAGGGGTTTCAGGTAGTGCTGTGCCTGTAGTTTCATATTTTCTCATAAGAAGTCTTCTGGCCTTCGGTATTTAGTCTATGAAATATTACAGATGCTGATGAAATTGTTTTGAAGATTTATGTTCTATGAATCATTCTTTGAATTTATGAGTCACATGTATCTCAAATCTGGTGTTCCACATTTGTTCTTAAATAGCAGATGTTATATATAGACGAATCCTTAGTCATCACAAAGTATAGAAATTCATACTTTTAGTTACCTACATCAGCCTACTATTATGTCAGTTTCCCACAGCAAACTCTTGCAGTCAATGAACCAAATCTCATCTGTATTGCTGTTCATCTTGCATCATTCATTTCATGGATTTTCACAATCTATCATAATAGGAGTTTTCCTGTATTGTATGCTGTGCTCTGAAAAGTCATTTATCCCTACAAGGAACTCATGGCAACCACTCATCTTTGCATATCGCCATTGCCTTTTCTCAAAAATCACATAGTTGAAAACATATACCAAAGTAGCTGCAGACTGGATTCTTTCACTTGTCCCTCTCCCCTCTGTCAGTTTGAGAGACCTGGGTATATTTGTGTTGAATATCTGATTATGGTGATGTTCTATAGGTTCTGTATTTATCTACTGAAGGACTACATAATGGCTAATCATAATTATCATCCTGTCTGGATATAGATTACCGTGGAAACATACATCTTGCCTAGTCTGTGGTGCTTCGAAAATACTCAATTGAGAAAAAAAGAGCCCTGAATGTGTGCAAGTATGTCTACTCATCTGCATCTGGACCAAATAAAAATGTAAAACTAAGCTTAGGCTCAGCCATCATCTGTCTTTTGAGTGAATTCTGAGTTGGGTACAAACTTAGGCTCCTGTCATTATCATGCCACCATGTACTTAAAACAGTTAGCCAAAGGAAACCATCATAGATTTAAGTTGTTTTTTTTTTTTTTTTTTTTTCAGATGGTTTATCTCACCAAAACAGTGAAAATAACTTCATGGACATTTCACTTCTCTAAAGTTTGGCAATTATATATTTAGTTCTTTTTAAATATCCATGACTGGACATTTAAAGAGGTTGCCATTGAGTACGAGAAGTTGACAACAAAGATTAGCCAACACGATGCTAAAAGCATATTTAGTTCCTAGAAATGACTGAAATGACTTAGAAAGTATGATATTTAATTTCATTTAGCAGTGAAACATAATTGATCTGATTGCATATACTTGGTGTGGCCAATGTTTAAGTTTGGGCTATGATCACACATGATTATAGTAAATTGTATGAAAAATAATTACCCTCAATAAAAGGAAAACTAATATAAACACTCAATTGAGAAAAACAATTCTGATATAGAACCAATTTTGAGATAAAATACAGTGAGATATATACATAATACATATGTATGCCCAATTTCACCTAAAATAAGATTATGCAGCTATGAAGTAGCAGAGATTGACCTAGCCACTGTGAATCTAGGGAGATTTATATTTCTTTGAATTGTTATTTCCAAAGCCTCTTGTCACCCATCAGTTTGTCACCCCAGGTGAAAAAAATAACTTAATGCCTAAATTGAAATATAAGAGGAGATAGGAGATGTTAAAAAGAGAGTAGAGGACGAAAGTTCAGTGTGACAGGATAATAGAAAGGAGCTTGCTGGCAGTGGTAGGACATAAGAAAGAATGGAGGGGAGTGATAGAAGAGGAAGAGAAACAAAATTACCTTTGTTAAAAAATGCTATTACAAAACCAATTTCTTTGTATGCTAGTAAAGAATCCCCCAAACACTTCTCCCCACCAATAAACAGAACTTTCAGTTGAAGTATCCTGTATAGTTGGACATAGTTCTTGAATTGAAGATATCTTCCTTTAAATTTGTGAACTGGAAAGTTTCTTTCTTCTGGCTACTTTTTACACACCTTTCACTTTGTAGTGAGAAATCCTTCTCTATTCCTCCTTCCTAATTTCTTACTAGAGTGGAAAATGCCTGTAAATTGTTCTGTTTTGGATTTAGTTTGGATGATTAGCATCCTGTAAGTTTCTACTACTAAGTATTGTTATGACTATTATTTCTTATTTCATTGATCATAAATAAAACAATATTCAACAGGTAACTAGTTAAGAAAAAAATTTGCTGGGATATGCATATGCCTATCATTCCCAGCAGCACATAACCTGAGTAAACTGAGGCTAGATGATCAAAGCAGCTATACTATACAAATGTTACCAAACTATTAAAGAAGGAGAAAATGGGGATTTTGAATGATTTTAAAGTTGTACTGTTTAATTGTTGAATGTACTTTAACATTATGTGAATACTTGAAGTCATTCCTCCTCTTAGAAAGAAAATGAGGCTGGGCTAAGCTTGCTCCCATTAGACCCATACTAGTACATGTTTTTTTTCTTCTATACAAAGTTTCTTGAGAACTTTGTATATTGTTTTGTTCATATTTCTCCATCCTCTCTACTCCTCCAAGATCTGTCTTCAATTTTGTACATACTCAATATTGCCCCTTCTTTTTATGTTATTCTGAACTCATCAGGTACAGTTTGTACTGTCTATATCCTCTTGGATGTGTAGCCTTCACTGGAATATGGTCAATCCACCAGGATCCACATCTTTAAAGCAAACTTCCTCTCCTTCTGCCAGCAGCTCTAAGCTGAGCCTAGTTCCTTATGTAGGCATGTGACTTCTTTGTTCTCACTTCTCACACTCCATGTTGGCATCTTGTATGTTCTGCCATATGAAGCTGGAAACAATCATTTTGAAATGAAGTAACTGGATCCACAAGGACAAGTATTATATGTTTTCTGTCACTTGCAGATGTTATCTTTGAACATTCCATTATATGAGTTCTATTTGAAATAGTCATAGAGGTTCATGGGATTTAAAGTAGGGTAGTTATATCTAAATGGTATGAAGAATTAAAGAAGAATAATAGGGCTGGGTGATTTTTATTCTTATATATTACTGCCTTTTTCTAATTGATAAAGTCACCTGATAAAATGAAAGTTAGGGAAGAATGATTTTATTTTGACATAAGTGTCAGAGGAAAGAAAGTACATTATGGAAGGCAAGTCAGGGCAATCAAATTGTGATGCCTACTTGGAAGTTAGGATGTTGACTGATCATATCTGATCCACAAGCAGGAATCACACACACACACACACATTAACACACACACACACACACACACACAGAGAGAGAGAGAGAGAGAGAGAGAGAGAGAGAGAGAGAGAGAGAGAGAGAACCAGAAGCTTGTTCAGGCTTCTTATTTCAAATCCTGCCTTTATTGATGCATTTCCTTCACAAAGCTCTACTTCTTAAAATTCCTATTTTCCAATAGTATCATGAGACAAATATCAAAAACACAAATGTGAAACTATTGAAGCATATTTAATACTCAAGCTATGTCCATAATAATGTGTGTAATTAATTTTAATTTTGGCTATATACATATACACGTTATTGCATATAAATCTACATATTATACATATACATACATACATAATATACATATACATGTTCTTTTAAAAAGAACTTTCCATTGTGATCCATTATGTTTGATGTAGAGCTTTAAGGTTTACCATGACTAATAAGTCTTGAGTGCTTTCAAGTCCCAAATCCATGTCAAGACACTAACATCATTAGTTCCAGACAGGCTGGCTTAGTTTCATTGAGTTGTATCACAAGCTTAGCATTAGGGAAAGCATGTACAGATATTTA
Organism: Montemys delectorum; assembly: GCA_019843815.1. NCBI lineage: Eukaryota > Metazoa > Chordata > Mammalia > Rodentia > Muridae > Montemys > Montemys delectorum. The sequence continues at coordinate 26,094 of JADRCD010207043.1, forward strand.
ATTCTGATTATGATGCTGTCCCCTCAGCACTTATGCATTTAGGTCCCATGAAAACTTAAGACAATAGACTCAATATTACACAGAACAGCTTTCTCTAAATACCATTTCTTTTTTAATATAAACTGAATCATTATGTTCACTTCTGTCATTTTTATCTGTCTTCAGGCTCAGAGAAAAGGAATTCATGTACTCAACTCACAACTGTACCATCAGCACCTTACAATTTTAAAGAATATATGTAGATGAAGAAATGAAGTCAATAATGCATTTGAGTTCACTTTAAAATTCATGATTTTGCTACTTTGTTATTTTGTTTATAAATCTAAGAATTAAAAATGATGTTAATAATATTATTTGAAGGCCCAGTTATACCATTCCTGGGCATATACCCAAAAGATGCTCTAGCATATAACAAGGCCAACTGTTCCACTATGTACATAGCAGCCATATTTATATTAGCCAGAAACTGGAAAGAACCCAGATATCCTTCAACAGAGGAATGGATACAGATAATGTGTTACATTTATATAATGGAGTACTACTCAGTTATTATAAACAATGAATTCATGAAATTCTTAGGCAAATAGATGGAACTAGAAAATATCATCCTGACTGAGGACACTCAGAGACAAAAGAACACACATGATACGCACTCACTGATAAGTGGATATTAGACATGGTACTTGGACACTGCTGGTGGAAGTGCTGCCTCTCAAGAAGCATCAGGAACAATGTCAAACCAAATGTCTGGGCTGGTTAATTTGCTTTAATACCACTGTGGTAGATAGGTAACATGTTAATAAAATAGAAGATATACTGAAAATAATTCATGGGGTAAGTATGGGGTTGAAATGTTTTGTGACTTTTTTGTTAACACTCCATAGTGTTCTGCAAGAAAGGTAGAACTATGCTAAACTTGCTATGGCTTCACCTGACACTTAAATTCTCTCTTCCTTTTTCACTCCCTGTCCCTTGAACCTTGTTTTATTTTTCTTTCTACTTTCCTAGATGATTTTTTTTTTGTTTCCATACCTATTTGCTTTAATTCACTGCTCATTTTTATTACTTCCAATTTATTTTGCTTTTAAATCACATAGGTCAGACAAAAGATCATGTATATATGTATGTATGTATATATATATGCATATACATATATATGTGTATATAAATACATGTATATATAGAAATATACGTGACTTATATGCATACATATAAATATATACATATATGCATGTCTATACAATATAAATTGATTAATAGATTGATAGGTCTATCTAATTCAACCAGAGTCCTAGGTTTACTGGCTCCTATGCAGCTGAGCACATATAAGTCTGTTTGTGCTTTGGTTAAGTTTATTGGACTTCAAGAAAAGTGAAGAACTAAATATGAAAATAGTACTGGAAGCCAAGCTAAAAATGGTTTCTTTCTTTCTAGCACAAAATATACTAATGCTATTAATTAAAGGAATAAAATTGTCCAGTAGGCCTGCTGATATAAGTAGTGAACAGGGTCCTACAAAATGGCCTAAAGATGCCCATACTACCCCACAATATCTTACCTCTAAACTCCCTGGGGCCTCCAGTCTCTTGTGAATGAACACAGATCCGGAAGTCCTCTACTGTATGTGTGTGGGGAGCCTTATATCAGCTGGTGTATGTTGTCCATTTGATGGTCCAGTGTTTGAGAGATTTCTGGGGTCCAGATTAAATGAAACTGCTGGTTCTCCTACATGATTGCCCTTCTCCTCAGCTTCTTTCAGTCTTCCCTATTTCAACAACAGGAGTCAACTGCTTCTGTCCATTGGTTGGATGCAAATATCTGTATCTGACTCTTTCAGCTGCTTGTTGGGTCCCTTTATGTGACCACTCCATAGCCTCAGTAATAGTGTCAGGCCTTGGGACCTCCCCTTGAGCTGGATCCTACTTGGGGCCTGTCTCTGGACCTTATTTTCCTCAGAATCTTCTCCATTTCCATCTCTATAATTCTTCCAGACAGGAACAATTATGAGTCAGAGATGTGAATATGGGTTGGCAACCCCATCCTTCACTTGATGTCCTGTCTTCTTGCTGGAGGTGGGCTCTATAAGTTCTCTCTCCCTACTGTCAGGCATTTCATCTAAGGTTCCTCCTTTTGAGTCCTAGGAGTCTCTTACCTCCCAGGTCTCTGGCACATTCTGGAGGGTCCCCCAAACCTTTTATTTTCTGAGGTTGCTTGTTTCCATTCTTTCTGCTGGCCTTCAGGTCTTTAGTCCTTTTTCCTCACCCAATATCAGATCAGGTTCCCTTTTCCCCAAAATCTGTCCTACCCCGCCCACTTTCCCTACCAGGTTCCTTGATCCCTCCCCATTTGTGATTGCTTTCTTCTCTCTCCCAAGTGGGACTGAGGCTTACTCACTTGGGCACTTCAGCTTATTTAACTTTTTGAGTTCTGTGGACTATATCTTGGGTATTCTGTACAATACACATTTATGACACAAGTCTTGGAAAGATTAGAAGTTGATGCACTTACCTAAACATAATAAAAGCAATATACAGCAAACTAACAGTAAACATCAAACTTGAAACAATCACACTAAAATCAAACAAGGCTATCCACTCTCTCCCTATTTATTCAATATAAAAAATTCCTAATCTTGAGAAACAACTTCTGTAAAGCAGCTAGATATAACACTAAATCAAATAGTTCACTAACCTTTCTCTATACAAAGGGTAAATGGGCTGAAAAAGTAATTAGGGAAACAACCCCCTTCACAATAGTCACCAATAATATAAATATCTTGGTATAACTTTAACCAAGCAAGTCAAAGATCTGTATGATGAGAACTTCAAGTGACTGAGGAAAGAAATTGAAGAGGACCTCAGAAGATGGAAAGATCTCCCACGTCATGAATCAGCAGGATTGACATAGTAAAAATGGCCATCTTTACCAAAAGCAATCTACAGATTAAATGAAATTCCCATCAAAATTCCAATTCAATTTTTCGAAGATGTGGAAAGAGCAATTGTCAACTTCATCTGTAATAAGAAAAAACCCAGGATAGTGAAAATAATACTTTGTGTTTCTTTCTCTATAAAAGAAGTTCTGGGAGAATCACCATCACTAACCTCGAGTTGAACTACAGAGCAATACTGATAAAAACTGCATTGTATTGGTACAGAGACAGACATGTAGATAAATGGAAAAGAATTATAGACCCAGAAATAAACCCATACACTTGTGGTCACTTGATCTTTTGAGAAAAAAAGCCAAAAACATATAGCAGAATAAAGAAAACATCTTCAACAAATGGAGCTAGTCTAACTGGCAGTCTGAATGTAGAAGGATGCAAATTGTTTCATTCAGTATCTCCTTGTTCAAAGTTCAAATCCAAGTAGAACAATGAACTCCACATAAACCAGATATACTGAATCTAATACAGGAGAAAGTGAGAAAGAATGAACACATTGACATAATGGAAATTTTCCCAAACAAAACACCAGTGCCTCAGGCTCTAAGATCAACAATTGACAAATGGAACTTCATGAAACTGAAAAGATTCTGTAAGGCAAAGGACACTGTATGAGAAGTACCAAAAGAAATGTTTATCATCTTTACTCATCAAGGAAATACACACCAAAACGACTCTGAGATTCCACATTACACCAATCAGAATGGCTAAGATCAAAAACTCAAGCAGCAGCAGATGGTTGAGAGGATGTGGAGAAAGAGGAACATTCTTCCACTGTCGATGGGATTGTAAGCTGATGCAATCACTTTGGAAATCAATCTGGAGATCCCTCAAAAAACTGGAAGTATATCTACCTGAAGAAGCAGCTATACCACTCCTGGGCCTGTACAAAAATGATATTCCACCATCCTACAAGGACACATACTCCACTAGCAGCCTTATTTATAATAGCCAGAAGCTGGAAACAACTGAGATGCTCCTCAATGGAAGAATGGATATAGAAAATTCGTACTCACAGGAGCAAATATGGAGATAAACTGTAGAGCAGAGGATAAAGGAAAGGCCACCCAGAGACTGTCCCACCTAGGGATTCATCTCATATACAATTGCCTAACCCATAAACTATTGTAGATGCCAAGAAGTATATGCTGAAAGGAGTCTGATAAGCCTGTCTCCTGAGAGGCCGTGTCAGAGCCTTATAAACACAGAGGCAAATGTTAGCACTCAACCATTGGACTGAGCATGGGGTCCATAAAAGATGAGTTAGAGAAAGGACTGAAGGAGTTGAAGGGGTTTGGAACTCCATAGGAAGAACAATAATTTCAACCAACCAGACTCTCTTCCCACCCCAGAACTCCCAGGGACTAAGCTGTCAACAAAGGAGTACACAAGACTCCAGCTGCATATGTAGCAGAGGATGGCCTTGTCATGCATCAGTGGGAAGAGAGGTCCTTGGTCCTATGAAGGCTCTGTAGATGCCCCAGTGTAGATGAATTGAGGGTGAGGAGGTGGGAGTGGGTGGGTAGGTGGAGGAACACCCTTATAGAAGAAGCAGGGGGAGGGGGGATGTAATAGGTGTTTCTGGGAGGGAGGGAAACAGGGAAGAGGGATAACATTTGAAATGTAAATAAAGAAAATATCCAATAAAAAAAAAGAAATAAAAGAAAATGTGGTACATTTACACGAAAGGATACTACTCAGTTATTAAAAACGAGGATGCCATGAAATTTGCAGGCAAATGGATAGACTAGTAAATAACATCCTGAGTGAGGTAACCCAGAAGCAAAGATACATATATGGTTTGTACTCACTGATAAGTGAGTGTTAGTCCAAAATCTCAGAATACACATTATGCAACTCACAGATCATACTAATCTTAACGAGAAGTAAGGCCAAAGTATGGATGCCTCAATCTCACTTAGAAGGAGGGATAATGTAATCATAGGAGGGAGAGGGAGAAGGGAACCTGGATGGGATTGGTGATGGGGAGGAAATAAAATGGGGGAAGTGCAAGATCAGGTATGGGAGGAGACAGGAGAGGATTCTGTGGGCCAGGAGAATGAATAGAAATATGTAGCCATTGGGGACTGGGGAATGGAGACACCACTATTAAATGCCAGATGCCAGGTTTGTGAGAGGCTCCCAGGACCCAGTGGGAATGCTCTTAGCTGAAATGCCCTACAGCTGGGAGATAGAACCTGAAGAGACCACCTCCCATAGATACAGGGCCACCTATACATCTAAACAAATTTAACCTAGAATTATTCCTGTCTAAACAAAATGGAAGGACAAATAATAGACCAGACACTGAAGGAATGGGCATTCAGAGACCATACCCACCTTGGGACACATCCCATTTGCAGACAGCAAACTCAGATACTATTGCTGATGTCAAAATGTGCTTCCATACTTGAGTCTGGTAAAGCTGTCCTCTGAAAGACTCTGCCAGCACCTGATGCAGATACTCACAGACAACCATCAGACTGGGACTGAGTACTCTAATGGAATAGTAAGGGAAAGGGCTGGAGGAGTTGTAGGGGATTGCAACCCCTTAGGAAGAACAACAATATAAACTAATTGTACCTTCCAGAGCTCCCGGGGACAAACCACCAACAGAAGAATATTTATGAACTGATCTTCAGCTACATATGTAGCAGAGGACTGCCTTATCTGGCCTCAGTGGGAGGGGAGGCACTTGGTCCTGTGGGAGCTTGGTGCCCCAGAGAAGGATGATACTAGAGGGATGTGGCAGTATTTGATGGGTGTGTGGGAAAGGAGAAGGGGAGTGGGGCGGAGCAGTTCGTGGAGGGGAAACTGGTGTGACAACATTTGAAATTTAAATAAATAAAATAATTAATGAAAAATGTTTAGATTTTTATGAAACTTCTCTAAATATATTGATCAGTCCTTTTTAAATTATACACCCAAAAGGGAACTCATGATCATTTAGCTGTTTTTCTGTTGTTGTTGTCATTGCTGTTTTATTTTGTTTTTGTTTTTTATTGGATATTTTCTTTATTTACATGTAATACGATATCTCCTTTCCCAGTTTCCCCTCCAAAAACAAACAAAAAATCAAAAAACAAAAAACAAGGACAAGAACAAACCCCTGTGCCCTCCCCCTTCCCCCTACCCGCTCCTCCTCTCCCTGCTCAACACCCCACCCTCTCCTGCTTAGTGACCTTGGCATTCCCCTACACTGGGGCATAGAACCTTCACAGGGCCAAGGGACTCTCCTTCCATTGATGACCGACTTGGCCATCCTCTGCTATACATATGTTGCTGGAGCCATGAGTCCCATTATGTATACTCTTTGGTTAGTGCTTTAGTCCCTGGGAGCTCTGAGGGTAATAGCTAGTTCATATTGTTGTTCCTCCTAAGGGGCTGGAAACCCTTCAGCTCCTTGGGTCCTTTCTCTAACTCCTTCATTGGGGACCGTGTACTCAGTCCAATGGATGGCTGTGAGCCTCTACTTCTGTATTGGTCAGGTACTGTCAGAGCCTTTCAGGAGACAGCTATATCAGGATGGATTGTCCTTCCTTCACTCTCTGCTCCAGAGTACCCAGCTGTACCACTCCTGGACATATACCCAGAAGATGCTCCAACATGTAATAAGGACACATGTTCCACCATGTTCATAGCAGCCTTATTTATAATAGCCAGAAACTGGAAACAACCCAGATGTCCCTCAACAGAGGAATAAATACAAAAATTGTGGTACATCTACACAATGGAGTACTACTCAGCTATTAAAAATAATGAATTTATAAATTTCTTAGAGAAATGGATGGACCTGGAGGATATCATCCTGAGTGATGTAACCCAATCACAAAAGAACACACATGGTATGCACTCTCTGATAAGTGAATATTCAAAGTACAATCCACAAACCACAAGAAACTCAAGAAGAAGGAAGACCAAAGTGTGGATACTTCATTCCTTCTTAAAAGGGGGAACAAAATACCCATGGAAGGAGTATCAGAGACTATCTATGGAGCAGAGACTGAAGGAAGGACAATCCAGCATTTAGCTGTTTTAAGAAAATATATATATACTTGCTTGAAGTGAGATTGTGGCGTTCTTACAAACTGTACAGTTTCGTAAGGACTTCTATAATGATTTGAAGTCATTGAGCTTCCTTATTTTATCTTGAAGAGGGCCCACCTTTAAATCATCAAATAAGAGAATAAGTCTATGTTTTTTTATACCCCAAGAAACACCTTATCACATTCCACTTTAATTTGTAATAATCTAGTCTAGAAATAAGTTCTTACTAAAAATCTAAATTGTTTTTAGAATCATTAAATAGAAAGACCGGGGCTTTAGCTTAGAATATGAACATTTTATATTTATGTCTACTATGTCAAGCTTTGATTCTGTATTTAGTTTTTTAGTATCACATATACAGAACCAAACCATCAACATACTTTAAAAAATTGATGAATGTATAGCAGAAAGTTAATACTTACGTCAATTGCTGATTTCATACAAGTTGATTTTATGTGTATAATTTAAATAGTCATACTATCTCGCCTTTCTCAAATCATTGTTTGATCACATTTGCTTTTATTTTATGTTTCTGAAATTTTCAACTTTAAGTTCCTTACTATTTTATTGTTTGTTTGTTTGCTTCAAATAGGTTTATATCTTAGAATGCTTGCAACTTCATTGCAAAAGTACAAACTGATTGGAGGGTGCAGTGATTTTTTTTATATCCCTTTTCCACACTAGAATGGTATGTTTGTTATAAAAACAGACATGTTAATATTTCATTACCACTTATATAGCTTATATTCAAATTCATGAATATTTCATAAATATTGGCAATTGTATAAATCAATCTCCCATTCTTTGTAATCTCCTACATACTCTTTTAAAATCATCTTAATTCAGCCACTCTAAGTAAATCTATCTACTATTTTAATAAATGTATAATGATTTCATAATCTTGTGACATTTTCTCATTTAGATGTTATTCCATTCATGCTGATAAACCCAGGCTAGGGCATAACTAACTTACACATTTTCACAACTTTAGAAAATGTCAGGATGCTTAATAATAGAGGACAAATTAATTGTGTGTATGGACCGAATGGTCCATAGATATTGCATATCACTATAATTCAGTTTTCTATATTTGCTTAGTATAGAGAGATATAGAGACTTTCTCTCTGTATTCTTAACTAACTCCTTAGGAAATTAAGACAGCAGGGCAAGTTCAGATCAGACTCCTCAGGAAAGATTCTTCCCCAGAGGGAGAGGAGGGAGAAATAGAACCACATAATCAAAATAAAAATTCAACAGACTTAGGGTCAATGCAATTTTAATAAATGAAATATCTTAATTTTTCTCCCAATTAATCAACAAATGTTATAAATATAGAATGTCAGTATTAAAAATAAAAGTTGTAGATGAATGTTACAGTTATTTAAAAGACCTTGTTCTAACAATCTGAAGAGGATAGATGAAGAGACTAGGGAAAACAGCACAAAGCTAAGGACTGAGAGGAGTTTCCTATGAGTTTCAATTATTTCTTTCATAATTTGAGGCTATATTATAATTATTAAATTTCTCCCTTCTTTTTCCTTGCTCCAAACCTTCTTGTATAACCCTACTTTATCTATTTTTAAAATTAATAGCCTCTATTTTTCTGATTGTTATTCCATGATCATATGTACTTTATATACAGACCTATTTCTCGATATAAGCGGCTCAGTCTTTAACTTGTGTGTATGTATTCAGTCTGACCATTTGGTAGTGGATATTCAATTGTGCTGTTTTTCTCTGGAAAAGACTATTTCTCCCACTCTCAGCATTCTTTAGTTATCTGAAGTTCTTTGTGTAATTTGAGACCTCCTGGTCTTTTCTACACGTACTTTGACATATGTACAAGAATTTATACAAATTAACTTCAAAAAATACTGTGGTCACATCAGTCAGGCCTGGTATAATAATAACAGGGTTGTCCATGTAGTGTGAACCTAAGAAACTGCAAACATTGGCAGGCTCTGCTATCAGCATCTGCAAATTAAAGAACAATCTCAATGTGATGAGTGTGCAATGTAGACAGGGCCAGAAGGTTTGTGGTCGTTTTCCACGCCACATCTCTTAGGAATATCAGTCATTATGATTGTTTTAGAATAAGAAGGGCACAGGGAATAATTTCTTTGCTTACTTTCATTTTTGCTTACTGTGAGTCCCTTCCAAAAGCAAATACTTTAGTTAAGAACTAGAAAACATGAAAGTCTAAATAAAATAGTTTGTTTTATCAAATTCAATCTCTGTTGCTGATTTTAACCACTAATGAGGACATCTGAAAATTATTTTTCCCAATGGCAAATTGTGCTAGTATATTATCCCAAGAGTGCATTATAATTACACAGGTATATTTTTGAAACAGTAGGATGTTAAATCAGAATTATCTCTGGGGAATGTTTCTGACATGCAGCCCATGTTATATACCACATTCTCTGAGAATCTCTAGAAAACAAATTTCATTTTTGGAAAACCAGAATGACTCAGGTGAAATTCACATATAGAATGCTTCCGAAAAGAAGATAATGAGCCAATCTATTACATATCTAAGCATTTCAGTGTCAGAAAAATAAAAGTAATAAGATGTTCTTAATAAGATAGCACTTTCCATTTTTTAGAACTACTAGGGGAAAAGTAAGTAGAGAAAAATCCATTTTGGGAAAGTGATTATTCAGAAAATCATTTAGTAGAAAATTTCCCTTAGGTGTAAGTAATTTCAGAAGCAACTAGGAAGACAAAAGGTACATATCTAACTTCCAAGTATTTTCAATATCCATTACTGTGTAAATTAGTATAACAGTTACATATTTTATATATAAATTGCATATAGCACAGATAGACTACCTTTGGCTCTCACCAAGAACTTCAGGCTTACACTGTTAGTCACAAATGTCCAAGAAACAAATAAAAATTTTCCCTTAAAGAAGTCAGACCCTACTAGCAAAAGACCGATGGTTACATAATAAATAGAAGGACTTAAGAAATGTCATCTGCAGAAATATCCCATTCCTAGGACCATAGAAATAGCTTTGTATATACGACGCTTTGTATATATTATGGAGACATGGGATTTTAAGGAATAATGTTTTCTGAGGCAAGAATTTTAAGCCCAATTTTGACAGATGAATCAGAATTTTTATGATTGAGAAAGACACAAAGAAGGTCACTGGTCCTTCAGTACCTTGGAGTACTTGTTTAAAGTAAATAAGAATATCATACAAACTGAATTTGTACATTTAATGGCTAGTGACACTTAAGGCATAAGGAAAAAAGGTCAGTAAATATGTCCTTTGACGTACATTATACTTTTTTTGGTACGTATATCTTGCTCCCATAGGATTATAATACATTAACTTTCCCTTTCTTTAAGTATAAAGAGACATCATGGATATAGAAAAGAGTACCAGCTAAGAGATCCATTGAACTTGAATTAAAGCTCCTCCTCAAGCAATTATAAACTAAGTTTTATTTGACAGTGTCTTTTACCTTGATGAGAAGAATATAAACCAACAGAGTGGGATTAAAACTTTCATTCATTAGGGGTACATATTGAATAAAGAAGATATATGTCCATGACATGGAAACATAGAACACAAGAAAACATTCATGCTAGGATATAAAATTTGAGGATCACATTGACTTTTGAACTTGTATAAATATTTTTTCTATTATTAAATGTGGTCTTTAAAAATATTCTCTTTCAAATGTGGTTATCATTTCTTTATATTAAAAGTGTTTTTCAAATTATTGCTCATTTTATTTTCAGTATCAATATACACATAAAATTACTTATATAAAGTCTGTACAGTGCAACCACAATAGAAAAATGGAAATTGAGAGTAATGGGTAGATTTTTTTAAATTCAGAGGTTTCCTGCTTTTTCAAATAATTCTGTCTAGAAATGTATAGATAGTCTGTAAAGGACCCTTTCATCCAAACATATAATTGTGATGTTTCTCTATTTGATGAATTTTATTTAAATCGTGAAGTATTAGCTTAAGATGAAGTATGACCATCTCAAGAAATCATCCTGGCAGTCACACCTATGAAAACACATGTATCTAGGTAATATTTTATTGATCATAAACTTAATATAAATTTTGATATGGTGGAAATAAACATTAAGATAAACATCTTTGAATACAGTACAGAAAAAGATATGACAATAAATTTGTGGTTATCCTATGAAGCATGATTTGACTGACTGACTTGCAAAATTATAATTTCTAACCTTGTTTTAGTATTTATTTTCTCTCTTCACATAAATGTGCTTCATATTTCTCATCGAAGACACTTTAAAAACATCCAACTATGAATGATTATGACAGAGAAATACAGCTAGTCAATACACAAATGATAAGCAACACTGGGATGTCTTTCCGCAGTTGGCAATCCTTCTATTTGGCAACCCTAACACCTAAAGTTGAAGGAATATTGTGGAAGAGGAGTCAGAAAGACTTTAAGAGGCTGAGAACTAGGGGACCTGATGTTTAAAAGTGTTGTGATGGAGATGCTACATGAGATTTCAGTAATAGTTTTGTCCAAATAAAAACTGCATAATAGTCAATGTATCAATGTAGATGGGGAATATTTGAAAAGTATGTACCTTCAGATGAAGCACTACATGCAATTGAAAGCTACCATGCAAGAGAGAATCAGCTTTCTCTCTCGTACATTGTCCAATTAAAGCATTCAATCCTAAATGCATGTAAATACAAAAAGTACTAAGTAAGTTGAGCAAGTCATGTATTTGTGTGTATGTATGTGTCTAAAATAGTTACTGCTACTAATTTATTTGGGCCAATAATACTTGATATTTCAAACAAGACCTCAGAAGTCTTGGATATTCAGCTTATGGCCTATGAATAAGAGTCTAGTGAAAATCCAGCCCTACAAAGGATAATAGATGGAAAACATCAGCATAAGGAGCAAAACTACACCCCAGAAGAAGCAAGAAGGTAATCTTTCAACAAATCCACACAAACCTAGTTCCAATTCTTACAACAAAAACAACAGGAATGTGATAATTACTTTTTCTTAATATACTACTATGAAAATTAATATTACCAACATATCTTAATTGATTGAAATCCAATAATATGAGGAATTAGAAATTTGTTGATTGTCATCCAGTGGTCTCTCTAATTGGTAATTGGAGAAATAGGTCCAACATTGGACAATCTATATACACTTTCAGCTTGTTTGTTTGTGACAGTGTCTTGCTGTGTACAACATAAGGGTCTTGAAATCTTGCTTCTCCTATCTCAGCCTCTTTATTAGTAGTATTGTTGATTTCATGTCTTTACACTATACTATGGTTTTCAGAACAGCTTATATATTTCAAAAGTATTTATATACCCAAAAGAAAAATAGACAATTAAATTGGGAAGGAGCTTGTAAGAGAACAACAAAGAGTGAGACTGAATGCTTTGCCTAACGTTTGTAACTCTTGTATCAAGTTTGAAGAAGAGGACTTTATAAGTTACTCTTTCTTTGAGATGAATGCTTTTCCAAATTATCACAGCTAATGAACCAAATTCTTACCCTCACCCAATGTCCGTGCCACCTTCCAAGCAGAACCATTGTTCATTGAAACAGTTGGTGAATGACTTTATGGATAGACCATCTTAATACACACACCATTTCTTAAATGAATGTAACCTGTTCTCTGTGGGCTGAGAATAAAGTCACTCACTCAAGTCAAATAGCTTTGACCATAGCAGGAAGTCTGTATCCAAAAATCGAGCCTACAATTCATTTCTTGGTGCAGCAGAAATATCAACTCTCAGTTTAGCTATGATGGAGGTAAAATCCTTTGGTGACGTGAGGGTCATTGAAGTATAGCCTTATTACAATGAAATCCTAATGTCTAAAAATTGGTTTTTTTTTTGGGCTTGCACCACAGTAAGAGCCAAGATTTTAAACTCTACTAAATACAAAACAAACAAAAAGACTTTATATATTTATGTTCATTTAGAAAAATACCAGTAGTGATGTATTATTTTGAAATTTACAGTTAATATGTTTGAGTTATTTAAAATTTATATTGAGAAAAATGTATTTTCACTATTGCTGTAGATGAGCATCTACATAAGACTGTTAAGTTGAATGTTGTTTTATATCAAACAATTTTTTAATATTTATATTGTTATAATATTTTATAAATTTTAAGGAATATGACAGAAAAGATATTGTAGGCATTGAAGAGGAGTCTCTGAGAAGAGTGGGGGTACAAAAGGGAAACAAGACTGTGATTTAATTCTATTTACTTAAAATATATTTTTAAATGTTAACAAATGCAGATAAATTAAAATCATGTAACTTTTCTCATCATAATCCAATAAAAGTTAAAAAAAAAAGAAAGAAAATTCTGTTATATTCTTTTCCCCAGAAGATCGAGCAGAAGAAATGGCTTCTAGATAATTTTATTCACCAAAGATTAGACAGGAAATAATATGCAGATGATAACAGATTTCAGGGCTATTCGTTAACTTAAGCTGCATTGAGTCTAGTTACAAATGTCAGTAAATGAAGCAATGCACAGCAAGATTATTAAGTATATTATATGGGATGATACAGAGCCTTAATAAGAGCAAATTGGCTGCTATCGGTAGCCACATTTTCTACATACTTCTCAAAAAGGATGAGTTTTCAAGAAAGTATCTGATATAATGAGAAGAAATTTATGGACTACCTTTAACTACACTATATTTTTCTAATAAATTCAATATTCACTAAGAATAATATTTATGTAGTCATTAAGAAATGGTTTGAAAACTGAAATTTAACCTTACCCAAACATAACCTTACTGTTCATATGTCTTTAGTTTGTGTTCTACAATTCTATCACAAACAGCTTTTGTACAGAGATGAAATGAACAGGTCTTGAACTGCTATTCAAGGAAAATATTAACTTAGTTATAAATTGATATGTTGATCCTTAAAACAGATAATTTTTTACATTATATTATTCATGTTTAAGAGTATTTTAGAAATGAGTGTCTCAAGAAAGTCACTTTTAAAAGTATTAGGCCACTTCCAAATTCATTGTATCAACTTCTTTAATTAAATTAGGATGTACTGCATTTTTTAAAGAGATCACTTATTGAGGAATAGATTATTTTACAGGAATGCTTATTAGTGTGCTTTTAGATATTACTTTTACTTAAATACTATATCAGCAAATGCTATGGACCATTGTAAATATAGTTGGAACAATGTAAGAAATCACTGTCTCTGAATTTCAGGGTGCTTTATACATTCAGTCAATGACTAATCACATAAGCTGGTTAATCCGTCATTGTACTGCATAGTTCTAAATGTTTTTCCTTCTGTGAATTCATAGCTGGGGAAGCAAGAGTCAAGACACCAACTGAGGAGTCAAAGAAAATCCTCAAAGAAAATTCATAATAAAGGGTTTCAGTGAAGTACTTATTAAGTTCAATGAGTCACTTAAAAGTTTTAAAATACACCAAATGACTTTTTGTTCTCTGTTAATGTGCATGTGTGTGTATAGATATGTATTTTAGTGTGCATATACACACATAAATAGGTACATGTGGAAACAGAGTTGATGGGAAAATTCTTCTATTATGATTAATGTTTTGTTTTGAGGCAGTTTAGCTCACCTACTGACTAGACTGCCTGGCTAATTAGTTAAGGCAATCATCCTGCCCCATCCAGCTTGCCCTGTCAGCTCCCATTCCTCTGTTTCTTTTACTTCCTTCCCCACTGGTCCCTCTCCTAACATTAAAGTAGCAGATTCCTCCTTTCAAGAGGGTATTGGTGACAAATACTCAGATTGTCATTTCATCATTTTTGTGTGACAGGCACTTGACTGGTTGAGTCATTTCTCCAACTCTTAAAGATATTTTTCTTGGATATTTTCTTTATTTACATTTCAAATGTTATTTATCCTTTCCTGGTTTCCCCCCTTCCAGGAACCCCATAATCCCACCCTTCCCTCCTGAACTTCTATGAGGGTGTTCCTCCACCTACCCCACCCACTATCACTTCCCTGCCCTTGATTCCCCTACACTGGGGCATCTATCGAACTTTCATATGATCAAAGACCTCTCCTCCCATTGATGCATGACAAGGCCATCCTCTGCTACATATGCAGCTGGAGCCATATGCACTCCTTGGTTGATGGCTTAGTTCCTGGGAGGGTCTGGCTGGTTGATATTGTTGTTCTTCCTGTGGTGTTGCAAACCCCTTCAACTCCTTCAGTCCTTTCTCTAACTCTTCTATTGGAGACCCTCATGCTCAGTCCAATGGTTGGCTGGGAGCATCTGCCTCTGTATTTGTAAGGCTCTGGCAGGGCCTCTTAGGAGACAGTCTTATCAGGCTCCTTTCAGCATGCACTTCTTGGCATCCACAATAGTGTCTGGGTTTGGTAACTGTACAGGTATGAATCCTCAGGTGGAACAGTCTCTGGATGGCTTTTCCTTCAGTCTCTGCTCTGCCCTTTATCTCCATATTTGCTCCTTGTACAGAAATGCTCATACTTTGTTACTTATTAATAAGCAATCCTAAGATGAAAAAAAAAACCAAAGACTTAAGGCACATTTCTAAGAACTGTTACAATTATTGTTGAAGAATCCCAAGTAGGTCTTCCTGGGATATTGTAGAGAGTTTTGCTGGACTCCTAAGTATATATTAATATATACCTGAATGTCTCCAGGGGAATTTTGGCCATGTTCTTTTGTGGATTTATGGAGTGTTTTTTATGGTTTTGGTTTTTACTGACATATTAAAAATCATTTTTTTTCTAATAGAGATAAAATAAGAAGACAAAGATTTCTTTTGTTTCTTGTACATTGTGCTTTAAGTTTAAACTAAGCAATATTATCAAGAACTTGGAAATGGGAAAACATGTATACAAAATAAGTAAGGGGTAGACTTATTACAGTTACAATAGAATAACTGAGTTCTTGGTTATTAAAGACATATATTTGAAAAAATACTGCAAACTAAATAAAGTGTTTATAAAATTTACTATGGTACATATAAAATTATACCTTAGGACTTCATAAACATTTCCATACAATTCACTTAAGTAAATTTCAAGCTTGCAAACTATAATCAGAATGGCTTATAATGGACTCTTTAAAATACTGTAAATAATGCCCTGAGGTGCTACAGTTGTCTTTGGTGATTTATACCGTAATACTTTGTGGAGCATTGTACTCTAGGATCAAACAGCCAAGGAATGTAGTAACCAGCCATGACATAGATGCCTATGTGCATATACTCTGCTGTGCTCAAATGAAGAAAAAAATTATCTAGGATAGAAGGCACAGAAAAAAATTCCCTGTAATTCAGTGACAAATTGTTATTAGTATTTATGTTTAAAATATATATGTAGAAGAAAAATTGAAGGGACTTGTATTATTCTGTATTCAATAATTAATTTCTAGTCATCACAAATATTTCTATGAACTCTCCTTAAAAAGTAGTAATTAATGGAAACAGAAGAGATGTTAACTCAGTTAAGTGTATTACTGTAGTTATTTTGCATGAAAAAATAGAATTATCTAGAAGAAAATATATATCATATTTTTATTTAACTATTGTAAAAATATTTAATATTTTCATTTAAATTGCTTTGAGCCTATTGTGCCAACACAAAACATCTTTAAGAAAATACCACATAAGAAAATATTTTGATGATATTCTTCTTAATGTAATTCAAACCATCTAAGAATATCTAGAATGTATAAAGATATGATACAAGATAGAATGGAAGTTTTTCCTAGAATCAGAATAATTTTCATGTGGCTCTGCTAACTGGTGAAACAGCTATATATAAAAGCCAAAAGGTAGATTTTTAGCTTACCTTGTTTTTTCTGATGCTAGTAAATTTAATGTCACTGATTTTCTGCTCCAATTTCTTTATATATTTGTTCCATAAGCAGAAAATATAGCATACTAAAAGAAGTTGATTCTATTTTAGACCTGTCTTTTAAGTCACAATATTGAATTTTACTTAATTTTAAGTACTGCTCTCAAACTCTATCATTCAAAAGTCTCAGTAATTTGATAACCCTAAATCTATTAACTAAATCAAATTTCTTTTCAGACAATGTCATTTCAAATATCATACATGAATGTAGCTCTCAAAAAATAGTATAGAAAAGCAATTTACTCTTCCCTGAGTTTGTAACCCTTTTGTGGTCCAGAGCAATGAAGATAAAATTTTTGATTATCCTCTCTATGTAGATCTATTGTTGCACGAAGATTAGTGTGAGAGAAAAATGTATGCTTATATCCTAAATAAAGGATAAGTTAATATGAAAATATTTATCTCTTTAAAATATATGTAATGTACTATTATATAACTACACAGTAATTCCTAAAAATATTGACTTCTTTGTTCATGAACAGTTGAAATAAAATATATCGTTTTCTGTAAATTCAAGAATGCAATGGCCCTGTCATGTTCAGAAGACATTACATTACAACACCCAATCCCTGACTCTTATAATCTTTTTACCTGTTGTTCCTCAATGTTATTTCTTGATGTTCATTGAATGGAACAGTGTGTGATATACGTGGCCTGCTAGTGGTAACATTTGACACTTACATTCTCTAGACTGTCAATTATACCCAATTAAGTCATTCAACATGCCACAATGAATAGGGTAGGTGCACATGAAGTTCTGCCCTATGATGATGAATTATTGACAATGCCTGACTACTGGGAGAGGACAAGCTAGTTTTTATCAGGTTTGTGCCCTGAGTACAATGGGTAGCTTATATTTCAGTGTGTGATCCTACACCCATGCATTTACATGCAATATTATTGCACTCAATGAGTTATTAAAATAGAACAAATATGAGCCTTACGTGGTAGCATACATCTTTAATCCCAGAACTAGGAAGACAGAGGCATGTTTACCACCGAGTTTGAGACTACCATGGTCTACAATGGTATTTCCACAACAGCCAGGGCTACACAGAGAAACCCTGGCTCTAAAAAAATAAAAAAAGAAACATAATAAAACAAATAAATAAAAAGAGAAGTGAATATGACAGAAAATGGAAGGGGCTAATGGAAGGTCTAGGAGAAGTTGGTGAATGCTTTATGGGCATGTATATAAAATGAATACATTGTATACATGTAGAAAATTATCAAAGCATAAAATTATGTATGTTGTTATGAAAATCAAAGTGACTATTTTTAAAAATACCTTTCATACGTGTCATATGCTCTCTAAACTGATTTTCTACACAGACACAAATTTATATACAGGCATCAATCCACCAGTGACTATTAGATACGCATATATACCACAAAGAGTCTAAAATGGAAGACAATGTAATTCCTGATTCTCAGAGAATTATATTGTAAAATTTTACTTTTTGAAAACCACATTTTCAGTGCTAGAGCAGGTAAAACAATACATTTGATAGATGAGAAATATTCAACCAGGAAATTAGTAGTATCATGACTTCTCTTTAGAATCCTATTCCAAACATGAGATGAAACATGCCTTTTCCTCAGATGACATAATTTTTCCTTGGGAGAATGATGAGAAGTGATTTTAGAGAGTTAAAATGAAAAATCTATGTTCATAATGTTCGGGTGGTGAATATGTTAAGGCCTTAGAAGTTCATTCTGTGTTCTCAAAGTGAGGAAGCATGCTTAAAGAACAGGGCTTTCTATACATTATTGAAAGCTGACTCATGAGAAAAAAAAGTGTTGCAGGAACTACTAAGTTGTTTTCTCTAACTTCTACAAAAACTATTAAAGAAAACTAGTAGGAAAAGGAGGAAAGATGACTTACCTTACACTGAACTTTTTATTATTCTTTTTCTTATCTAATGGTGCCAGCTTAAGCAATTCCTATGTCCTCACTACTGAATTTAGGATTGTGTGATATTAACATTCAGCTTGACCAATCATGGGTGTAAATCTTAGGCCAGATAAGCACTAGCTAATGCGGCTTCCTTTGCCTTATATTCTGCACTCTGAATTTATACCACTAAGTTCAAATACAATATTTTACATTGGCTAATACTATATCAGAACAGTCTGACTTTTTTTTTTTTAATTCTTACGTTTCTGATTGTTCAACCATTAACATTCTGTGGGGAAAGGTGACACATAGATGCTTAAGCAGAGCATAAAAATGGAGACCTGTTATCTAGTCAGTCACAGTGATCACAACAAGTAACAACATACTGCAAAAATAGATAACATGTTTAGGCTGATAGAAGCTCAGATCCTAATTCCCCAATGACCTTCTCAGTTGGAAGGATTACCTTGGGGGTAAATACTCTAAGGCAACACATTCTTATAGGTGGTGGTTATTCAAAAGCAAAAAAGAATGTATTTAATATTCTTTAAATAATGGATTTGATTAAACCTCGAGGCTTACGAGTAAGTAAACAATGAAAATTAAATTCTTTTTGATTTACATGCTTAACTACCTATCTTTATTCTTGTCACATTATAAGCTTCCAAGCTCTTTGAAATTCTTCCTATAAATCATGCAACTGTGAAATATAATGTTCTTAATACTATAAATTAATCAGAATCACTAAAAGGTTTATTCAATGTGTTGTTTGACTTTAAAGTTTACAATATTGCAGCATGATGATCGTAGCTTAAAAATATTATATACTTGACACTAAGAAAGGGAGTATTAAGCATGCTCCCAGAAAAAAAATAAAAGAGACAGAGAAATTAATGCAAGCATTAGTTGAGTTGACTGGGAGAAGCATTTCTCAATGAGCTCTAATTTCCCAACTATATGCATTCCACTATATGACAAGCATTTTAAAGAATAATGAATAATACATTTATTATACATATTAAATTTCTGTTATATGTTTCACTGTACTTTGTCTAGTAGCCTTTGAAATATTCTATAATTTTACATCAATTACAAAGCTGATCAATTTAATCTAAACATTAAATTATCATAATAAATATAACTTTTATTTATTTTATTATTACCTTTATTTTATTCATAAAATTTTGTATGAATGGTGCGTGTACGTGTGTGCTTGTGTGCATGTGTGCACACACACCTGGTGTACCTGTTTGGGTATATTTTTTTGTATTGTGTTGTGGCTATAGTAGCCAGAAGATTACAACGTGTGAAACTAGACTACAGATGGCTTTGAGCTGATTGATGGGGATGCTAAACTCTAAGTTAAGTCTTCTGGGAGAACAAGAAGTACTTTTAACCTCTGGACCCTCTCTACAGTGTCTAATAAAATATTTTAATACATATAAGATATGCTAACAGAAGTGATTAATGTAATAAACTTTCAAAGAAACAGAATTTTATGTAAAGTGTAGATACAAAAAAATAGCAGAGAGTGCCAATTGTTTAGTAAATTAGCCCCAGAGCAGGTAACAAAGGTTAACCAATATTTGGATGACTATGGACAACTATTTATTTGTACTCATTAGGTTTTACACTATGCCAATTATAGAAGAAAAATTATATATCTCATTAACTTGTACCTATGAAGATGAATTCTATATAAAAGATAGAATCAGGAAAACGTAAAACCAACACTGAATATATGTATATTTATGTCTGTCAATTAAAGTTACAGGAGTGGATCTGGTATTCATGTAATTTTTAATATTAATTAGATAAACTCAACTCACAGTTGATCACCTGTATTATGGTTTTCTCTGAGACTGTTGAGTTCTTTTTTTTTTTTTTTTACTTACAGTAGAAGTTGGGTTTGTGGGCATGGTGTGTTTGAAACATAATGTGGGTATTATTTATTGAAAAACAAAACTCTTTTTTAGAAAGTGTCACTTTAGGCTTAGAGTTTTCAAAACCTGCTTTTAATAAGGGTTCTAAAATGCTTTAACCTTCCTTCTTTCCCAGCACCCACCAGAGGTAGTAGAAAGGAAAGTTTAATTGCAAAACGAGGACATAGAACTGTTTAGAAATGGTTCTTTGGAGAAAATCCTTTCTGGATTATTAGGATATCAGCAGTTCAGTTCACATAAATCTGCAGTGGCAGCTCAATCCACTGATAAACACCATTAACAAATCAGCAAAGCCAGCTCAATCCAGAAGAAACTGCAAGGCTTTCCCAATTGGTCTAAGTCTACCAAGTGGCAAGAAGTCTCCCAAATATCACCAGAAACTGTTTGTTAGTGTTTCTCTCTAGGAAGTCATGACAAATGATGACCAGTAAGGAACAGCAAGGTGAATGAATACCATATACCACTGTCAGTAAAGCCCAATGATGACCATCAAAGGATAGTAAGGCATACCAATAACACACATCATCATCAGGGAGGACCAGCATCTGAAAAGCACAATTACCATCAAAGTAAGGCATACAAACACCACATAGCAATTTCCACTGTCTGTTGGGTTATATTTATACTCTTTCCAGGCATCACATGTTCTCTCAATGTTGGCTCAAGCAAAACATCACATGCCCTTTTCCAGTCTGTTTCCAGAAAATCACCAACATTATGTTCCCAGTAAAACATCCTCCTATGTATCTGCTTCAGTGAAAACATCCTCTCATGAGACAGTTTACAGAAAAATGTCACATGACAAAACAGAGTCTCCAAAGAAACCAGAAATTTCCACTTCATGACACCTGATTTATACTCTATCTCTTTGTCTTTTTGTCTCTCTGTTTCTCTGTCTCTCAATCTCTGTCTCTCTCTCACACACATACCCCCTCAACACACACACACAAACACACACACACAAACAAGCACATATCTCTCTCTCTCTCTCTCTCTCTCTCACACACACACAGACACATACACACGCACACACACATACAAACACACATTTTCATATTTTTCCATGTATTAAAATAGGACTTTACAAGTTATTCCTTCTCTGAGATGAATGCTTTTCCAGATTATCACAGACAATGAACCAGATTCTTACCCACACCTAATGTCTGAGCCACCCTCCAAGCAGAACCATTGTTCATTGAAACAGTTGGTGAATGACTTTATGGATAGACCATCTTAATACACACACCATTTCTTAAATGAATGTAACCTGTTTTCTGTGGCCTGAGAAAAATGTCACTCAGTCAAGTCAAATAGTTTTGACCATAGCAGGAAGTCTGTATCCTAAAATCATGCCTACAATTCATTCCTTGGAGCAGCAGAACTGTCAACTCTCAGCTTACTTACAATGGAGGTAAAATCCTTCGATGATTTCAGGGTCATTGAAGTACAGCCTTATTACAATGAAATCCAATGTCTAAAAATTGTTCTTATTTTGGGCTTGTACCACAGAAAGAGCCAAGATTTTAAACTCTACTAAATACAAAACAAACAAACAAAAAGACTTTACATGTTTATGTTCATTTAAGAAAATACCAGTAGTGATGTATTATTTTGAAATTTACAGTTAATATGTTTGGAGTTATTTGAAATTTATACTGAGAAAAATGTATGTATTTGTAGTATTGCTGTAGACAAGCATCTACATAACACTGTTAAATTGATTGTTTTATATCAAATATAATACTCATTTTTATTGTTATAATATTTTATAAATTTTAAGGAATATGACAAAAAAGATATTGTAGGTATTGAAGAGGGGGTCTCTGAGAGGAGTTGGGGTACAAAAGGGAAACAAGATTTAATTCAATTTACTTAAAATATATTTTTAAATATTAACAAATTCAGACAAATTGAAATCATGTAACTTTTCTCATCATAATGCAATAAAAGTCACAAAAAAAAAAGAGATCTAGGATACCTTTACACATGTAACAATGCTAACTGAAGACTTGCTATCTTCTTAGCCTTAGTCTTTTACTTTGGTTTTTCAAACTTATAGAAAGCATATCAGTAAGTGGATGCCAAACAAAAGTTCTTGTGTCTGCACAATAACATTTATTTTGACTGTACCTCAACCACTAACTGCACACTCTCGCAAGACTGTTTGTATATGGTGTACATGTAGCTTTCCCTTGGGGATTTTGCAATGATGCACTGAATTTATAGCACAGAAAGTAAGACACTGGGGGGTTATAAAATCATCACCTGTTATAGAGAGAGAATGAAAAGAACTCACTCTACTTTCAGTAGTAAGCCTCCAGGTAGTGAGAGCTTACCTCGGATGCTGGGCTGTCTTGTCCATGACTCACACAGGCTGGATAATTTCCAGGCTTCCTAAGTAGCTTTCTCCTACCGGTATAAATATTAAATTGCATTTTTACATCCCACCCAGAACTGTGATAATACAGATACATTTGATATATTATAATACCTTTTTGGCCATTTACTTTTGCATGCTTTTCTAATAACTGTGCCATTTTTTAAAAAATAAAAGCACTCAAATATCATTTGAAAACATTAGTGGTCTTTTTTTTCCCAGTAGAAATGTATCATTAAACAGATTTTAGAGTAGATAGAAGGGCCTAAAAATCACTTCAATTTTTATAATCTTCGTATATTGGTTGTCAGAAATACTAGAAAATGGAAACACTTAGATATCTATTAAATGAAATATCTCTGTGTTATAATACAGTTGCATCTTCTAAAAGTTCTTTTTTTCCTTACAAAAGAATATGGGGTGGTCAACATTAATAATAGAGAACAATAAGATCTGGCAATCAGAGCTACTCTTTAGTTTCAGATTCGAAATTTTAATTTAAAAATGTGGCATTTTAGAGTAAAAGCTCACAGTGTATTTTACTGTGGTAGAATTCATAGTTGTTAGGGGCAACTATAGGAAGAAAAGTTCAGCCATGTAATACCAGTCCAGCAATTCATGAGTGTCACTTGCATGCATACGTACAGGTTGTCAGTGTGGAATTCTTTGTGAAGGTCTTTTAGTTGAATTTGTGCACTTTGGACATTGGATTTCTGATTATATTGTAGAAGTTTCTTAAATAAAATTCAAACAAATACTTGAGCATCATCAAAAATGTTTTGGTTTTTAAAAATCCTGGTAAAAGCATATGAGAGTACTGTAAATGAAGAACAATATACATTTTCTTCGGTCATTTAAGCATGCAGCATGTGCAAATTGTTCAGTTAAAGTGATTGGGTTTCATTTCTCTTGTATGTCAGTGAGAAATTATACTCTGTTGGCTAAAAAGGGTAAAGACAAAGCCTTAGACTAAACTCATATAAACATATGCTGCTGAGAAAGCATCGCTGTGTTTTGTCTCCTCTTTGTCTATTAATTAATATATAGATATTACATAGTTTATTTCTTTCCTCAATACATTCTGTCTTCAAGTGAGTCCTATGAACATCTTTGCTTTCTCTCAAAACAGTCAAAAATGTTTCCATATAACTTTAATAAATAGGAAGAAGACAAAGTTCCACATCATTATGTTTTCACCCATCATTAGAAGAACTATGGCATCACAGATTGAAGAACTTGATATCTAAATTGATATTTTGTAAGAAATTTTGTTTCAGAAGTTCAGATGTATCAAGAATTGTCTAATTCCATGGTTGCTTTAGCATATCATCATTAAATTTCTGTTTTCTAATATTCCAAAGCTCTAAAGAATTTTTTCTTAAAAAGTCTAATTATAAAATAATGTAATTTTAAAAGAGTGTTGTGTTAACAGTGGCATAGAACTTGTGGGAGTAGCTAACCAATGAATGGTTCAACTTGAGGTCCAAGTGATAAGAGGGAGTCAATCTCTGTCATTGCCTAGCTTAGCAGGAACCAGAGGCCGAATAGCTGGGAGACCTAGGATAGAACAGGATTATTGTCTTTAGAAAAGCTTCATTCAGAGGCTTTATCTAATAGAGGCAGATTCAGAGACCCACAGTCAAACACTTGGTGGAGGTCAGAAATCCTATGGAAGGAGATAATGATGGATTTTAGGAGAAAGAGAGGTCAAGGGCAGTACAAGATCAGAGCTCATAGAGATTCAGAGACTGAAGAGTCTAATAGTCAGGGAGCTTGAGTGGATCTGGTCAAGGTCCTCTGCATATCTGCTATAGTTGTGTAGCTTGGTATTCTTGTGGTTCTCCTAATGAAAGACCCCAGACCTGAGGAGACCCTCACTCAAGCCTCGGGATGACATGACCACCCAATAACTCTTGAGAAACCAAACTTGCTGCAAAACACATGAGGTTTATTAAGAAAAGGCCAGTACCGGGGTTGAACTCGTAATCTTGCAGGCCAGAGGAATTCAACCACATGCACAAGGAGTAAGGGGTATTTAAAGGGAAAAAACACAAACTAGGGGGGTGAGGGAGTTACCAAGGAAACATAACAAGAGAACAGTGGAAAATTCTAAAGAGACCCAGCCCCCAGTGAATCAGGGTCACAAGGAAAACATTTTACACACTCATTATGCACAAGAATGTGGTTCGGTCACAAGATTGTGGTTTGGTCTATACTATTCACTTTATGGCTGACCATTCCCTAGAACCATCCGGATGGCTGGCTCATATCCTGCCTTTTTATTCTTGGACCTAGCTTGGGGGGGGGCGGTTGTGGCCAACAGGTTTCTGAAACTGGCTAGTCTGCATTCTTGGCTGTTACAGAGGTTTCCGATGCCCTTCCAGATGAAGGTTACACAGTATACATTCCCACCAATACGTTTCTACTAAATGCTTCTTTTTTTTCTTAATTCTAAAATTCTCCAGCCCTACACTAGCAGTGTGAGCAGAGGCTGTCTCTGACATTTTTGCCTGCTTTTAAGACCCGTTTCCTCTTGCTGGGCTGCCTCTTTCAGCATTGATATGAAGGTAGGTGTCTACTCTCATATTATGCCATGTTTGTTTTATATCTCTGGAATGCCTGCTCTATTCTGAAGGGAAGCAAAGGAGGAGTAAATGTGAGAGGGGATAGGGATAAGAGGGACTGGAGAAATTGGAGGGGAAATTGCTGTTTGGATGCAGTATATGAAAAGGCCATCCAGAGACCACTCACTTTGGAATTCATCCCATCTGCAGACAGCAAATCTAGACACTATTGCTGATGCCAAGAAGTGCTTAGTATAGCTCTCACCTGAGAAGCTCTGCCAGCACCTGAATAATAGAGCCAACCATCAGATTCAGTCTGGGAAACCCAATGGAAGAGTTAGGGGAGGGACTGAAGTAGCTAAAGGGGACTGCAACCCTATAAGAAGAGCAATAGCAACTAACTGGACACACTCAGAGCTCCCAGGGGCTAAACCATGAACCAAAGAGTATGTTTGGGTCCTTGCCTAAAACTACATATATAGCATTATACATGGCATAAATGGAAGGGGATACCTTTGGTCCTGTGGAAGCTCGATGACCCAGCATAGGTAGATGCTAGAGCACTGAGGGCTGAGGTGGAAGTGGGTGGGTGGGTGCAGAAACACCCTCTTAGAGGCAAAGGGGAGAGAATATGAGATGGGGGTGGTATGAAGAGAGAAGACCGGGAAGGGTGACAATAGTTGAAATGTAAATAAATAAAATAACTAATAAAATTAGAGAGAAGGATAAAGGAAAAAAAGAAAAAGTACTGTCTCTATTTCATCATTTATTACTACTTTTACTTATCAGAAAGGCACATCTCAATACATTATGAACTCAGTTTTGTGGCTCTTTATCTAGGACAGGTAGTGCATGAGCATAGATTTATCTTTTGCTTGATTTTGTACAAGTCTGTGAATATAGTATTACCCACTGTAAGTTCATGTATAGTGTAGTTCCAATAAATAAATAAGATTCAAAAATCTTATTTTATTTATTTATTTATTTATTTATTTATTCGTTTATTTATTTTGGTGGAATCTACCCCCTCTTCTGAGTGATTCTTGAGTCTTAAGAGAAAGTGTTGTGATCCAAGTGTTCTATTTATAACTGGGCCTTTTCCCCCTTATGCTTATAACCTAGTTTTGCACAGTTAGCTGTACAAGTAAGACATGAATTTGAAATTGTGGCATGTGCTTAAACTCAATCAGAATGCAATTGGTTATTCCATAATATATGGGCTTCTATCGTACCAATGGGCATATTTTGCCTAGTCAATCAGCTTGTCAGTAACAAGGTTCACATGTGAATAAGAGTGTTGAAAACTTTTCTGCCCTGATAACACCCATCCTGATTTGTGAAAGTTAATTAGTAGTCATGAAGTTTCCATGTCAGTGCAATTTCACCATGCCTATGACTCAAGTATGTAATGGGTTTTTAAATAAAATTTGCACAGGTTATGTTAGGTACACTTCTCTATATTTTCTGTTTACCACAAGTCCCTAGCTCCTACCACACTTTTCTTTTTTATTAGATATTTTCTTTATTTACATGTCATATGGTCGTATGATATCTCCTCTCTCAGTTTCCCCTCTGGAAAAAAGGGGGAAAAATTAAAAAAACAAAACAAAACCCTGTTCCATCCCTCTCCCCCTGCTAACCAACCCACCCTCTCCCTCTTCCCTGGCATTTCCCTACATTGGGGCATAGAACCTTCACAAGACCAAGGGCCTCTCCTCCCATTGATGACTGACTAGGTCATCCTCTACTATACATATGCTGCTGGAGCCATTAGTCCCACCACGTGTGCTCTTTTGTTGATGGTTTAGTCCCTGGGAGCTCTGAGAGTACTGGTTAGATCATATTGTTGTTCCTCCTAAGGGACTGCAAACCCCTTGAGTTCTTTGGGTCCTTTCTCTAGCTCTTTCATTGGGGACCCTGTGCTCAGTCCAATGGATGGCTGTGAGCCTCTGCTTCTGTATTAGTCAGGTACTGTCACAGCCTCTTAGGAGACAGCTGTATCCCATGTTGCCTTTCAAAACAACTCTTTTTCTATTGTTTTCTTTGAAATGCCTTACATGGACTATTACTAGTTGCTTGATTTCCCCAGGCATTCCAATTTAAATATACATAAGCAAAAAGGCCGAAAATACATATTAACAAAATGGTAATATCAGTTCCTGTTGAAACTGAATTCAGGAATCTAGAACAAAAAATTATCCAGCTTCTTCTTTCTGACCCTGCACAAGACACATTTGATAGAAGATTAATAACAAGAATATGTAAAACTCAAAGAAAGAATTAAGAAAACAACTCAATTAAATAATGAGTTATATATCTGAACTGATTGTTATAAAAAAAAAGGAAAAAAGCATAACTAAGAAATGTGATAAATATTCAAAATCTTACTTAAAATTGTTTTGAGATTTCAAGCTCTATACTGGTAAATTTAATTGAAATAGAATTATATAACCCTTTCGAACCTTGCAATCACCAAAACCCAACCCTTTTCAACCTCATTTTCTCTCAAGGTCATGCCATGGTAATCTTTCAGTCATCATTGGTATATCATGTGGGTATACTGTGGACACTATATAAATGAATACAGATATAAACACAACCAACGAGTCCATTTGTGTTACCTGTATGTATAAACTTTTAGTTGTGACAAAATGGCACTCGATAATTAATTAAGAATCTCATACCTGAAAAGAAAAAGATTTTGAAAATCGCACCAGTGCCTTGTCATCTCATCAGTATCTCTTTATCCAAGGTTGGGATCCTGTGACATATACTTTACCCAAGTTGGCATGTCAGTTGATATTGTCTGTCCAGGACCTGTTTAGGAAGCCATGTTCTTGTGATTTCTTGGATGTGGCTAATATATAAAAAAAATATAACTGACAACTACAGTCATGATATGAAAAATGGTTAACCACCACTCATTCTGGTAGAGCCACTATGGAAATCAAAGCTTAGAATTCTGACAAACCTAAAAGGAAATATATCATATGGTTAAGATATATCACTCCTTTTTAAATTCCCTGAGTATAAGATATCCTCTTCCACAGAAACTTGCTCAGCAATGTTTATTATTGATCTAGTCACATTTATAAAAAAATGAAACAAGTCTTCAACTAACGTACCACTAGTGAAAATCACTTAAACAAAGGCTTCTTTTTAGCTGTGAGAAAACATTAAATTTGCAGGTATATGGAAGAAAATAGAAAATACTCATAATGTAGCACAAACAGAGCAAAATAATGCTCCAAGTTTTTCCAGTTCAAGGACAACTTGTTGTTGTCAATCACCTCTCTACTTATACTTCTGAGTTAATTTGATATAAATCATCAATGATCAATTTTACAAGTATACTACACATGCCATTATAGTGGACTAATGATTAAAGAGTAATAGTTATGATAAGTATTATAAATCATAGAAAAGCTAAATACTAATAATATTTAAAAGCTAAAGAAAAATGTACAATATATACATATACTATTATATACATATACACAAAAAGAAAAATGCATGCACACCACATCAAAAATACTCTTTGTAGAATGCTAACTGAACATAAAGTATCATCAGACCGTTGGATCTCACTAATATTAATTTTAACTCAGCTACAAACTGATATGATTAGTTGAGAAAAAGTTAATACAATGCTTTCTTTCATGGAGATTGCGTTATACGAAGGCAGGTCTAAAAGGAAACATCAGCGACAATGACAAATCCTGTAGCAAATGTCCCAAACACACACAGTGGCATTTATGATCACTAAGGAATGAGGAATTAGATGCAAAACTCTCTACTCACCTTTTCCTCTCAAATGTTCTTATTTTTGTTGTGGGTAGACTGCCTGAAAATTGCTTGTTCATGACTTAGCTAACAATTTTTATGCCCATCTTTGAAGGTTCTACACATCTACAAATTTAATATAGATTTTCAAATGAGTAATTTAACCCTTGAATATAATCATTAATTATCAACTTGATTTTGTTAATGCTGATATTTATAGACCAGCATCTCTGTTAGCATAAGGAATATATTTATAATTTAACCAACCAAAAACACAAGATATACCAGTGCACTTGTTTCTGGGCTGAAACCCACACGGGGCTGACATTTTCTGTTTCCTGTTTATTAGAACAATACTAACTTGCTAAAGACAGGCATCATTCTATAAAGAAGTTTAAACAGCCATAAGTAGGTCTGAAGGGAATCTATAAAAGCTACTTCTCATTGCTGTTGGAAGTGCTCCTGACCTTCTGGATCTGTTTACATGGTAGGTGATGAAATCAACTCACAACTCAAAAGCTCTTTAGGTCAAATGAGTAGGTTGTATTCTCCAATCTGTGTCAAACAGAGAGATAAGTTATCTTAAGTTATGGGCTCAGAAATCAACTAATTTAGTCTGTTATAGTTTGAGATACTGGATTTATCCCCTAATCTGAGTAAAACAGAGAGAAATCTTAAGTTATGGTTTTAGGAATTAACTAATTTAGTCTTTGTTGTTGTTTTGAAACACTGTCTTTTTTTATTATTTGACAGAAGTAGACCATCCTAGATAAATGTATTTTCATGTAAATTACTTAAGGTAGTTGTGCATTGGAGATGGAAGTGCTAATTTTGACAGCTTTCAGATAACTAGTGATCACTAGAGTACCAACATTTGTGATGAATGATACTTGGCCTATTGATTTCCGCCCATACTCCTCTTCAAAAGCAGACTCTGTATTTACAGCTTTCCTTAAGTTTAGAAAATCTCAGAGTATGTATTGAATATATTTCCAGGCTTATGTGATCTTGTGTCAAGCTCTCCTCTGCAGAGAATATAAAACTTTTGAAAATAAGAACCGTGGTTTTATCCCTTAAAGGATAATATTTGTCACATAATCAATGTTTATTTTTGAATGAATGAATGATTTAAACATTCACTCGCTTAAGGGACTTGTTCATTGAGTGTTTATAGCTTTCCTACTACTTAGATATAGCATAGTGTCATAACTTTATGAATTCTAATCTATCTTTTTGAAAATACATGCACTTGCAAGTGGATTATGATGAAAATGATCCATTTTCAGTATAACAGTGAAATAAAATTCAGTAGACTACCAGTAGGACACTGCTTTTATACCCTAGGAAAATAATACAAATCAATCCTATAATCCTGTGTGTTATAAATGAAACCATATTCTCAGGAGGTTGGAGAGAGAACTAAGTCTCCAGCTTATCTTCTCACTATCTTCCACTTAAGCTCTGGTAAGGAGATCAGAGGTATTATTATTATTTGAAAAAAGATTTAATACAATTATTTTTAAACCAAATATGAGGGAATTGTAATGGTGATGAAAGAAACACTAAGATAGACATTGATGGCCATCAAGCAGGTCCAGGGTCAGCCAGAGGGAGCTGGCAACAAAAAGACCATCAGATCCATCCACGGTTAGCACCACTTGCTTCCAAGAGGCAACACAATTCCACTGTTGCCTCATGTCACATGTCCTCCTCCTGCACACGTACCATTTCCCTTAAAATGGGCCCTGTTCCTCAAATCTTTCCCTCTTTAAATTCCTCCACCAAGAGGCTGGCTCTGTATCTCCCCCTTTCCTTTAATATACCTTCCACATGAGACCTGTCACATGGTATAACTTCTTGAGTCCCACAGCTTAGATCCAACAAACATTATAAGACATAACTGTCACCATTATTGTGAGGAAGGGATGGAATTTCTTGCTCTGTTACCTCGAGTAACTTGATGCTCCATCTCCTGTTCATGAAAATGAAGGAGGTTCTATTAAGAATATAGAAAGAACTGGAACTAGATCTTCCTAGAGATGAAAGAACAAACTGCTGCAGCCAGGAGGTAAAGACTCTGTTAGGCTCTACTGATTCCTATATTTGATGCATCTTCTGTTTTTCTTTCAAATTATATTTCCTCTTACATCCCGCTATCAGCACCCTCTCTCTTCTCAGTACCCCTTCACACAGAACCCAGATCCTTTCCATTCCCACTCTTCCTTTCTCCTCTGAGAAGGGGATCCCCTTCTGGGTTGCCAAACATAGATCTAAGCAAGAGGTTTATTTTGGAAAAGGAGAATGAAAGGCACTCTTTGAGTGGGGGCATGAGTCAGACAGATAGACAGACCTGCAGACAGACAGGGAAAAGAAAGAATGAGAGAAAGAAGGCTCTGGTGTCCAAAGGGATCTTTCAAGGAGTGTATGGCCACATAGGAAAATATATAATTCATAGCAACAATAGACATGTGAGGTACCTGGCAGCATCTGGCTATGATGGAAGCCAGTGATGCTGAGTCACTGAAAGGCAAGCTGGCAAAGCAACTGATTTATAGCACCATAGTTCTCCTGTCCTAGCAGCATACTGATGTGAACTGGCTTCGTCTAGGTTGATAGTGATCCATGCAAGAGCCAAAGACCACTTGCAAAATTTCAAAATGAAAAGCCTTCTTTTGAGTCGTTTACCAGGGTTGTACAAGTGACTCCCCAAACCTGCAACCTGAAACTATCATTTTTACTGCCTTTAAATATTACTATTCTGTTTCCTGGTAGATTTTAATATTTTTCTTTGTTCTGTAGATTAATATTTTGATTATTATGTGGCAAGGGGACTTTCTTTTCTGGTCCAATCTATTTGATGTTCTGTAAGCCTGTTGTACCTTTTTAGGCATGCCATTCTTTAGGTTATAAATGTTTTCTTCCATAATTTTCTTAAAAATTCACTCTTGGCTTTTGAGCTAGGAATCTTGTTCTAGTCTTATTATTTTTAGTTTTAACTTTTTGTAGTTTGTGAGATTTCCTGGATATTTTGTGGCAAGCTGATAATGTAACAAATTAAAGGTCTTTGTATTAACCACAAAAACAAAGACACAAAACAAAATGCCTCACACTTGCTTGCATAACTATTTGGATCTATTCTTAGATAAGGACCAAAGATTAACTTATTTTCTTAAAGGAGGAAGAGGAAAGATTGGAGGAGACAGAGGTGTTAAGGACACCACAAGAATCAACTGACTGAGACTCAACTGGGCTCACAGAAATCAGGAATCCAGTATGTGTTTGACCTAGGACCTCTGCATATGTGATATGAATGTATAGTTTGGTATTCCTAACCATGGGAACAGAGGCTGTCTCTGACTCTTTTGTCTGCCTTTGGGGCCTTTTATTCCCTACTGGGTTGTCTCATTCAACCTTAATATGAGAATTTACATTGGGTCTTATTGCAGCTTGTTAAACCCTGTTTGTTGATGTCCCTGGGTGGCCTACTCTTTTCTGAGAGGACATGGAGAGGGTGTAAATCTTGGAGAAAGAGAAGTGGGAAAGGGGAGATTGGGACTTGGGAGGAAGGGGCAGCTACACCAGAGATGTAATATGTGAGTGGAGAATAAATAAGAAGGAAAAAATTTTAAAAACTGGTTAAGAGAGCAAAGTAAAATTCTGAAAGAGTGTAAAGGGAGATAGAGAATGGGTTAGTGGGAGAGAGATTTTATTAACTATATAGCTGAAAATGTCTCTGGTTGTACAGGATGCAAGTCTCAGAAAAGATTCTAAAGAAACAGAAAAACACCAGTGGAGGTTGACGTATTTCTTTATAACTGAATTTTGTAATGATCTTAATCAGGGTATAATTTCTTGTGCATGAAGCCATTCTGATATTTTAAAGAGCTTTACATAAGTATTTCTATTTTTCCAGATTCTAAAATTTCACAAAAGCCTAGATTTTGCCACTTTTAAAATACTCAGCACGTTGTAAATTAATGCATCATTTTCTTGTTAAAATCAGCCTTGCATAAAATGATCTGTAGCTGAGCAGGAGCAATAGCAAAGGTGTGAACTACTTCAGGGAAGTGCTAACTTCGGAGCCCAAACGAGAACATTTAAATGCTAAAATTTCAGCAACAGCAAACAGATGTTTCTGCAAAATATCCTTTTTTTTTCTGTTTACCAAACTACTTTTTCAATACACATTTTTCTCTTCCTTCTCTAACTTGGAGTTTCCTGCCACTTTTCCAATTTTCAGTGCTCACTCATCCTTGAAAGGTTTCAGGTTTACTTCTCTATTGCACCTCCCTGCAGTAATTGCCATGGAAGATGGGTATATGGCTCTGCCCTAAAAAAATGAATTCAGTATTAGTGACACTGGGCTAATGGTATGCCAAACTGAAGGCCTTAAACCTAGACCCAAAACAATACCTCACAGTTGCTTGAATAACTATTCAGTTCTACTCTCAGAGAAGGAACAAAGATTAAGTCTTTGGCTGAAAATACAATTAGTATTAATTTTAAACATGACTACATGAAATAGATATTTGCTTGAAAAGACATATTGTATTGATGATACTAATCAAATAGCCATTAGGCACTATTGAATTTGGAAAGCTCACTAAGGCAGACACCTGCCTACTAATTGTAAGTTCCAATTAAATTTGTGATTGTATAGGCATTAACTCTCAAAAAGCAGATAAACACATATTTCATAAGCAACTTGGATATTAGTCATTAGTAAATTCTGTATTTCCTGGGACACACAAATATCTAGTAATGTGTTTTCCTAAACACAAAACTATCTTTTCCTGTCTATAAGAATTTACCAGGTACAAATAACAAAGTTATTCAGAATAGGATCCCTAATGGTAGAAACATCCACTAACAATTATCTGATTGTAGTAGTTTGAACAAAATATACAAAATGAATGATGAAATTGACCACTATTTTCTCAATTTCTCAGGGACTTACTCTTTCTATCCTTAAAAAGTCAGGTATGAGAGATATTTACCAAGACTTGCTACTTCAAAATGTTTTGATAGAATGAGCAGGAGTTTTGTTTGGAAAGTAAAATTCTTACAAAATCTTAGAGCAGTTTAGTCATAATCAATGCATATGTAAATAAATATGAGCAGTCATGAAGAGTCAAGACCATCATTTCTTTAGATTGTGAGTTCTTTCTAAAATATAAGAAATTATACAACTTCCTATATATTTAAAGATTAAATATTTCATGGTTAGCATGTTTTAATCATTGAGAATATTATTCAAAAATAAATGACGATATAAACAACACATCCCTCCGCAGCTGTCTTAGTTCCTGGCTTGTTGATGTGGTGAAATGACATTTAGTGGAAGAGTGACTTGCAGTGTCAGAGGATTAGTCAGCAGTCATTATGGTATAGACTGAAGCAGCAGGCAAGCAGGCATGGTACTGGAGAAGTAGCTGATTTGAAATTCACAAGGGGAGAAAGAAAGAGTCGGGAGGGGAACTGGACCTGATATAGGTCTTTGAAACCTCAAAATCCACTCAAAATACACCTCTTTCTTTTATTTGTTGTATTTTAAATTTATTATTTGATTATTTATTTATATTAATTAATTAATTTTATTTATTTATATCTTAAATGTTGCCACACAGAGTTCTTCCATCCACCTGCTCTCCCTTCACCTCTAAGATGGTACACACTCTATATCCCTCATCTCTGGGGAATCAAGTCTCTACAGGATTAGGTGCATGCTCTCTTACTAAGACTAGACAGGGCAGTCCTCTGCTACATACATCCACAGGGCCTCGAACAATGTATGCTCTTTGGTTGATTTCTCAGATTCTGACAGATCCCAAGGGTGCAGGTAATATGACACTATTGGTCTTCCTGTGGGATTGCCATCCCCTTCAGTTCCTTCAATCCTCCTTCTACCTCTTCCTTAGGAGTCACTGACTCCACTCCAACGCTTGGTTCCAACTATCTGCATCTGTCTCAATCAGCTGTTGGTAGAGTCTTTCAGAGGATAGACATTCTAAGCTCTTGTCAGCAAGTACAACATGTCATCTCTCATAGTGTTAGGGATTGATGCCTGCCTATTGAATGGATCCCTAGTTGAGCCAGTCATTATTCGACCATTCCTTCATCACTCTCTGCTCCATTTTTGTCCTTGAATTTAGACAGGAGAAATTTTGGGTCCAAAATTTTGTAGGTGGATTAATGTCAACATGGCTATGCTGGGGGCCCTCTTTATTTCTTCAGGTTTCATATCCCCACTGTTGGGCATTTCACATAGGGTCACCGACATTGAGTCCCCTCTCTCAGGTCTCTAGGACTTTCTAGAGGTTCCATTCCTCTGCCGACCCTCTGAAGCTGCATATTTCCATTCATTCTCCTGGACTTTCTCCTATCTTTCCTCATACCTAATCTTGCTCTGCTTTATCCCTCTCCCTCCTTCCTCCATCCAGATCCCACATCCCCCTTGCCTTCCATGATCATGTTTTTCCCCTTCAAGTAGGATTGAAGCATGTATATCTGGGTCTTTCTTCTTGTTTAACTTCTTAGGGTCTGTGGAATTACCTCAAGCAGAAAGGTATTTTTATTTGCATCCATTTTCCTGAAACATTTATGATGTCCTCGTTTTTCTATAGGTGAATGGTATTCTATGGTGTACATGAATCACATTTTCTGTATTTGCTATTTGGTTGAGGAACATCAGGGTTTCTTCCAGCTTTTGGTTGTTAGGAATAATATTGCTACATAGTAGATTGAACATAGTAGAGCACTTACCCTTATGACATGGTTAAACATATGTTGGATATATGTCCAAGAATGTTATAACTGGGTCTTCAAAAGTACTATTACCAATTTTCAGAAGCATCAGATAAATTTCCAGAGTGGTCATATCACTTTGCAATCTCACCAGCAATGGTTAACTGTTGCTCATTCTCCACATCATCTCCAGCATGGGCTGCTGCTTGACGTTTTGAACTTAGACATTCTGATTGGTGTCAGGTACACTCCCAAGATTGTTTTGATTTGCATTTCCCTGATGGGTAAGGATGTTGAACATTTCTTTAGCTGCATCTTGTTGAGAATATTCCTCTGTTGAGAATTCTCTGTTTATCCTGCTACCCCATTTTTTAATTGGGTTATTTTTTTTTTAGAGGATAACTTCTTGAGTTCTTATATATTTTGAATATTAGCACATTACTGGATGTAGGGGTAGTGAAGATCTTTTCCCAATCTATAATTTGCCATTTTGTCCTTTGCCTTTGAGGTCCTGTTTATCAGTTGTTGAACTTAGTGCCCAAGCCATTGGTGTTATGTCAGAAAATTTTCCCCTGTGCCAATGAGTTCGAGGCTATTTCCCACTTTCTCTTTTATTAGATTCAGAGTATCTGGCTTTATGCTGAGGTCTTTGATCCACTTGGACTTGAGCTTTGTGTAGGGTAATAAATATGGATCAATTTCATTTTTATACATGCAGATGACCAGTTAGACCAGCACCAAGCAATGATGCTTTTTTCCTCCACTGTATGATTTTAGCTTCTTTGTCAAAAATCAAGTGTCTGTAGGATTGTTTATTTCAGAGTCTTTGCTCTTATCAAATCGATAAACCTTTCTGTCTTTGTTCCAATCCCATGCATTTCAATCATAATTGCTCTATAGTACAGCTTGAAGTGAGGAATGGTGATTCCACCAGAAGTTATTTTATTGTTAAGAATTGTCTTGGCTATCTTGTTTTTGTTATTGTTGGTTGTTTGTTTGTTTGTTTCAATATGAAGCAATAAGAATTGATCTTTCAAGTCTGTAAAAAAATGTGTTGGAATTTTGTTGGGAATTGCATTGAATCTGTAAATTCCTTTTGGTAAAATGGTCATTTTCACTATGCTAATCCTATTCATACATGAGAATGGGAGATCTCTATCTTCTGATGTTTTTGATTCCTTTAGGGACTTGAAGTTCACTTAATATAAATTGTTCACTTGCTTGGGGAGATTTATACCAAGGTTTTTTTTTTTTATATGATTTGTGGTTATCATACAGGATGTTCTTCCCATAATTTTTCTTAGTCTATTTATTTTGTATAAAAGAGGCTTGCTGATTTCTTTGAATTGTATTGGTATCCAGCCACTGTGTTGAAACAGTTTATCATCTGTAGGAGTTCTCTGGTAGAATTTTGGGGTTGCTTATACATATGCTATAATATCATCTACAAAAAGTGATAACTTAACTTCTTCCTTTCCAGTTTGTATCCCTTGGATCTCCTTTTGTTGTCTTATTGATCCAACTAGAACTTTGAGTAGTATATTAAACAGATTATGAAAGAGTGGGCAGCCTTGTCTTGTCACTGGTTTTAGTGGGATTGCTTCAAGTTTCTCTTTATTTAATTTGATGTTGGCTATTGGTTTATATTGCGTTTAGCTAATACCAATACTCCTCAAACTTCTCTGCAAAATAAAAACAGATGGAACACTACCAAATTCATTCTAGGAGTTCATATTTACCCTTATACCTAAACCACACAAAAGCCCAACAAAGAACAAGTTCTTCAGACCAATTTCATCTATGAACATAGACACAAAATTAATGAAATTCTTGAAACTTGAATCCAAGAACACATCAAAGACATCATTCAGCTTTATCAAGTAGGCTTCATCTCAGGGATGCAAGGAATGTTCAATATACAAAAACACATCAATGAAATCCATTAAATAAACAAACTCAAAGGGAAAAACATCACAAAATCATCTCCTTAGATGTTGAAAAGCCTTCAACAAAATCTAACACCCTTTCATGTTAAAAAACTTAGAGAGAGCAGGAATTCAAGAGTCATACCTGAATGCAGTAAATGGCATAACTCTTTCTTGCTGAAAGAAAGTCAGCCATGCCTACTTTAGCAAGGTCACACTTTCTAATCCTTCAGTAACACTTCTAGGTTTTAGCTTCAGTTATACATTTTTAGCTTCAGACAAAAGATTGAATCAAACTGACCCTATGGAACCATTTTCATAAAATCTAGCTAATGAAGTATTAAGGCCCGAGTTAGGAAAATGTACAAGATATTGTCAAAATATATACAGTTCGCTAGGTTTTTCCCTCAGAGAAAGATGACTAGGGAAAGAGACAGTATTCTTTGATATAATCTTGTTTGATAAGCTAACTATATTACTAGAGAATTAAGAGTTTAAACTTTAAAAATAAAATCAAGACAGAGTAATGGAAGTTATATAATAAAGTTATAGCTAGTAATTCTCATAATTTATTAGCATGCATAGTAATCTGCAAAGAAAACATTTTATAGCAATACTTTGTTACTGTTTCTTGAAATTTTAAACAGATTTTGGAGTATCATCAGTAAGTTTTGTAGAACACTTCCTTGTCTAAATGTGCTCACATTTATTAAAAAGTTTGCAATCTGGTTCAACCTATTAATAACCCCTATTGAGTATAAAATTGTAATTTTCAGGTAACTTGAATTTCTTTTTAATTCACATCATTTTCTCTGCTTAAATCAAGTCTTATTGATAAAACCTAAGCTTATACATAAGAAAACTTGATTTCATGCATTCTAAGAGTTAGATTTAGAAGATTATTAAAAAAATTAGTCAGAAAAATGATGACATCATTATTGACATGTTGTTAATAATGTACAACTAGGAATTTGGTGGTTATGTAACCTTTAAATCAGAAGCACAATGATCCTATGGTATTATTTTAATTTCATAGGAAAGACAGCTGAGCTTCAGATCTGTTAGAATATCCCCAAAACCAAAAAATAAGAAAATGGTCACAATTCATTTTTTTTTTAAATTTCAGAATATCTGTCTTAAAACTTCCAGCATTCTTCTTTATAACAATTAATATGTGTAGTGTTTCTTTACTAGCTTCAAGAAAATATCTTTAAAAATAGAAAAGATCAGTAGTGATACAAATGGTGAACTTACTTTCTTATACAAAGATGCTGAGGTAGAGAAATTATCTCTGAAACTTCCTTCTGGCTTTGCAATGGTGAAGATAATATGAAAAAAATAATTTCCATACAGTGAAGAAAATTTCACACTGTTATTAGATCAAAAAAGGTCCCATAGTCACTAGTTACAGAAGACTGTTAAAAACAAGATTGATTTTTATCAGTGATATTTCTCAGAGGAAATCATCATTTCTTAACACAGAAGAATGAGCTAAATTGCCTTTAAGCTGCCTTCATCTATATAAATACGGAAGGCAAATTTTAACCAAAGATGCATACAGTTAACATTAAAATAAAATATCCATGATCATTTCAGTGATTTTACAATTTTCTTAAATCTAGTCACTCTGCCAATTTTGCTAAAAACAGGATGAATTTTAAGAAGTTTCAAGCTCTAAATTCAAGACAATGAGAAGTGTAGAATTACTATACATATCTTAAATTCATTAGATGAAGAACTTTTTTCAATTTTTTTGTTTTATTGGATATTTTCTTTATTTACATTTGAAATGTTATACCCTTTCCAGGTCTCCCCTCTGGAAACACCCTATCACTTCCCCCTTCTTCTGCCTCTATGAGGGTGTTTCCCTACCCACCCACCCAATTCTACCTTCCCTCCCTGGCATTCCCCTACACTGGGACATAAAAAATTCTCAGGCCCAAGGGCTACTCCTTTCACTGATGTTCAACGAGACAATCCTGTGCCACATATATGGCCAGAGCCATGGGTGTACTCTTTGGTTGGTGGTCCAGTCCCCAGGAACTCCGATGGGGGTGGAGGTTCTGCCTGGTCGAGGCTGTTGCTCCCCCCACGGGGCTACAAAATGCCTCAGCTTCACAATGTAATACTACTCAGCTATTAAAAACAATGGCTTCATGAAATTTGCCAACAAAAGGATGGAACTTGAAAATATCATCCTGAGTGAGGTAACCTAATCACAAAAGAACACATACGGTATGCCCTCACTGATAAGTGGATATTAGCCCAAAAGTTAGGAGTACCCAAAATACAATTCACAGACCATATAAAGGTTAAGAAGGAAGACCAAAATGTGGATGCTTCAGAGTTTCTTGGAATGGGGAACAAAATATTCACAGGAGGAAATAATGGAGACAAAGTGTGGTACAGAGACTGAAAGAAAGGCCATCCAGAGACTGCCCAACCTGGGGATCCATCCCATATACAGTCACCAAACTTGGACACTATTGTGGATGCCAGGAAGTGCTTGCTGACAGGAGTCTGATATAGCTGTCTCCTGAGGGGCTCAGCCAGAGCCTGTCAAATACAGAGGTGGATGCTCACAGCCAACCATTAGACTGAGTGCAGGGCTCCCGATGAAGGAGTTAGAGAAAAGAATGAAAGAGCTGAGATGGAGAATTTTAATGCATTGAAATAAGTAAGAGCTTGTTGAGAAATAATCTAAATTAAAAGTCATCGTCATAAGAATAATTGGATTCTTCCATGGCAGAATATTAAATCTTCATTCATTGTAGGCCTAAGGGATTTATAGTATTATTTATAGTTTTATTGTGGTAAAGAATCAGAAAACATTAAATGCCGACAAAAATATTTACTTTCACCAGCATGAGACACTCAAGTTATTTAGAGATGAACAAGTATATCAAATCGTAGGAGTCATATCCACTCTTGAAATGTTAGCTAATTTTTTGTTGGTTCCTAATGGCACATAATCTCATTCTGAAATTTTATTCAATTATCTAGGGCTTTTGTGGCTTATTAGAGTATCATCATTTGCCTGGTTAAAATCTACAAATAATGTCATTAAATTCAATACTGAGAACTAATTTAAATTCTCTTGCCTCTCTTGTTCCTATCTCTTTCTCTTTCTTTCTGTCTCTGTCTCTGTCTCCATCTCTCTCTGTCTCTATCTGTCTCTCTCTGTCTCTCTGTCTCTATCTCTCTCTGTCTCTGTGTGTCTCTGTCTCTCTCTCTTTCTCTCTCTCTTTCTCTCTCTCTCTCTCTCTCTCTCTCTCTCTCTCTCTCTCTCTCTCTGTACGTTTGTGTATGGCAGCACCCAATGACAATGGAAGGGGACAACCTTGGACCCCAGTTCTTGCTTTCCTCATTTGTAAGACTTTCTTCTGTCTGGATGCACCAGGCTAGCTGGCTTCTAAGCCTCTGGATATTATTCCGAGTGTCTCATCTTGCTATATGAACATGGGAAATACAAATGATTTCTATTCTCTGGAGATTTCTGGGGATCTTATCCTCATGATTATATAGAAAACAGTTTACTCAGCAGTAAGCTTGAAAGATCTTATTGTTTCTCACAATAAAAATATATGCCTTGAGTCATAGATCAAATAGGACTGTACTTAAAAATAATGCAATTTATCAGAGACTTTAATCTCAGCACTGGGGAAGCAGAGGCATGGGGATCTCTGTGAGTTTGAGGACATCTTGGTCAACAAACTGAGTCCAGGACAGACAGGGCTGTTACACAGAGAAACTTTATATTGAAAAATAATTAATAATAATAATAATAATAATAATAATAATAGCAACAATAATAAATGTCATTAAAGTTGCAACCAATTAATATGTTATCATTATAGAGTAATGTAAGCTCCTAAATCAAACTCATTTTCTATCCAATATATTATCTGTACACCAAATTTCAAATTCTTACTGCCATTCAGTCTACATGTTTAATATTATTAGGTCATTTTTCTTTCCTATTTACTTAGTTTACTTTGCATACAAACTCCTGATAATTTAGAAATGAATATCAAGGATGCTCAATAACTTCTAGCATCTATTTTAAGTGTTTTCCTCTTTGTATGCGGGTGTGAATGCACATACCTTAATGTGATAGTCATGTGGTCATGCATGCTCTTGATTGTTCTCAATCTACAAACTGAATTACTCCACTCATTTTGTTAACCCAGAGCATTCCCTTTCAGATTGCTCATCATTTGATGTCATTCATGTTGTTCTCCTAAGTGAATCATTATCTTTCGTAAGCAAGCCATGTTTCTTCTTTAAGTAAATACTTAATTTTAAAATTTTTATTTTA
Source organism: Montemys delectorum (assembly GCA_019843815.1). NCBI lineage: Eukaryota > Metazoa > Chordata > Mammalia > Rodentia > Muridae > Montemys > Montemys delectorum. The sequence goes on from JADRCD010207043.1 coordinate 68,531, forward strand.
TCTTTGACTGTTTTGCCTTTCTGACAAAGGTCAGAAAAAAACATTACATTCACTCAAACTGGAGATACAGACATTGTGTCGCTGACATTTGAATGCTATGCATTGAACCTGGTCCTCTAGTCAAGTACAAAGTTTTCTTTACCACTGAGTCGTGTGTCGAGAACTAACCATTCTTCTGAGACATCACCTTATTATTCAACTAACAATCTCCATGTTCTTTCTCAGAGAAGCCTTCATTGTCAAAATTAACATTCTCATTATATACATATACTTTCATATGTATATGTACATATACACATACCCATAAATACACATATATGTCAGAATATCAGTTAAGTAATTAGCTTTACAACAACCAAAATAAAAGTACCAATATAAAAAAGAAGTGTTCAAAGAATATAATTTTAAGGGTATAAGCAAATGATTAAAGTAATATGTTATTATAAACATATACGTGCAGATATATCTAAAGAAGTCACTCAATTGTAGTCCCTAAGTTTCTGAGAGAACTAGAGACTGTTTCCACATCCTTCCCTCTAGTATAATTTCAGTAAATGTAATAAAAACAAGGGCATAAGAAATTCACTTCACAATTTTCTTAGGATAAACTTATCCATAGAAGCTGTGAGATGCTTCTGATCAGCCTGCTGTCCAATTGGAATAAAACGTAATTTGAATGTAAAGTACAAAATAAAATAACAAATATATTTTCAACATGATTAAATAAGCTGTTGCAGGTTTCCTACATTGTTTTTGAAAAAAAGATAAAATCAGGTTCATATGGCTCAAGATTCTTTAATCTACTAAATATTTATGATTAACTTTTCAGAGTTAGAAATTACAAATGCCACTATTCATTTTTGCTCTCAAGCCTAATACTCTCATGGAGAAAAGAAAACCAGTAATGGGAAAATGTAACTGTAGTCTCTGTGGGCTAAAAGTTGTGCAAGTCAAACCCAGACTAAATAACACTATGTATGTATGAATGAGTGAGTGAATGAATGAATAAGCAAAGCAGAAAAGAACTACTTTTTGTGACTACATTAACTATCATAAAATAAATTATACATGTGAAAATTGTATTGAGAATGGTGGTGGGTGTTGGTATGTGTGTGCATACTTTTGTGTATCTGTGTGTTTGTGTGTGTGTGTGTGTGTGTGTGTGTGTGTATGGGTGTGTATAGTATATCTTGCTTTTTGAGTTCTCAAGTATTTGGCATGTGATAATTTTCAATCTTGGACTTCTTATTTAAACTCAGATTATTGTTTCTGAAATAGGACAATGTCTAAGATATGTAAAGGGTAGCTAAATACAGAAAGATATTACACATCTTAATTTCATAAACATGAAGCAATTAAATAACTATGCATTTAAATTAACATGACTTTTTGTTGTGTTTAAAAATCAAGTTTCTCATATTAGGACATTAATAATACTCAGTTCAGAAACAGCCAGATGTGATTCTGTAAGAGACAGTGAATGCAGTGTTCTGTTGAGCCCAAAGTTACAGCAGATGTAATGTGTATTCCAGTGCTTAGGAGAAGAAAAGGTCAAATCTGTCCCATAAGCAAATTGGTTCATTTCCATGGCTCTAAAAACTATCAAATAAAGAAACAACATCACACATCGCTGCCCTTTCTATATTATATGCAATGAAATAAGCAGGAAAGTAATGAAAGCTTAGGGAAATATGGTTTCACATTTATACCACAGAATTCTGAAATAGTTCACGAGAAAATCTCTAGAATTGTAGAAGAAGAAAATCTTCTCCCATCATGTTCCTCCTGTGCTCTCTGCATAAAGCTGGTTTGAGGGAGGAATTGCTCAGTTAATAGTTTCTATAGAAGCAGTTTAACCAGTTTCCTAGGGAGCATGGTTGCTTAGGAAACTCAAATATATTATGGCACAGAGGCTGCGACTAGACACCTGCTGGTGCACACAGCTTCAAGCTGCCATTTTTACCCACTTTCTCTCTCTCTTCTGGCTGTGTTCTCAGATGGCAAAAGTACAGAGTTGGAAAACCAAAGTGGTTCTTGGCTCAGGGCAAAGAAAGAAAAATTGCTTGTGGGTTTACCATAAAGACCACCTTTGGTAGATAAGTTGTTTTTGATGGCTGACTGGGCTCCAGTTTCCTTCACTTCAAACACCTTCCATTCACCATTGGGATAATCTCTTGAGGATTTAGAATAATCATATTCTGTGGAAGCCCTGGCACATTAAGACATGGTAATTGAATTTCATGAGGGCTGGTTTCAAAAATCTGTCCATTTAAGAAAAGGAGGATGGAGCATTAAGGCCGTTAGTATATAGGATATGCTAAGAACAGTAGGCTCATTTCACTTTTTCAAAAATCAGTGGTGTTTTACCTTTGAAATATAACATATACAAAAATTGCATCCTTGTTATACAACCCCTTTGGGATTTTTGATCCAATGAATGATACTTGTGCCAATTATCTGCTTTATAGGTAATTATAATAAATGTAGTATGAACATTAAATGTTGTGCCTGTTTTCCACCAACTTACTTATCTAAATAAATCTTTGAAGTTAATACATGATAGATACCTTTTTAACTGTAAAAGGTGGCAAGGCTAATTTGGCATGAGATAACTTTCAAACCTGAACTTCCTATTTAAACTTGTTTTATTGTTTTGGAAATAGAGCATAGAATTGTAACTTGTGGTCACAGCATATCACTAGAAATAAGAGTTACTTCTTGTTTCTATGAAATATTCCTCTGCAGAATTGCAAGTCTTGATAGAAATACCTTATTATAAAGAAAGTAAATTAGTGTTTTTAGGGGAATAACAACATTTAACTGGTTCAATATTGTTTTTTTTATAAAAATCTAGACATTTAAACATAAATATAGGGTAAATATAATTTTTTTAAAAAAGAAGCTTGATGCCTTGTACCCATAAAGAATATCCATTTCTTCTAACACAAATAGTGTGTTGCTAGATTCTTCTACCAACATTCAGGTTCTTAAGAATAAAATCTGCCTCTTCTCCACTGGATGAATTCTGTCTACCTGGTTTTTGTTCATTTGTTTGTTTGTTTGTTTGTTTTTGGTTTGTTTGCTTGTTTTGTTAATATTATTTAAAGACTTCAGTGGTTATTAATGTACAAAGATCTTGACATTTGAGAGTCTGTATATATCTTTTAGAAGCATCTTCAATTCTAAATCCAAATCTTATATATAATAATAGAACCTTTATTATCTGGTAAAGCAATAATTATTTTCCAGAAATGTCTTCTACCTCCACTCAGTGTTCCTGAGTTTTAGAATTCATGCCTCCAATGTCAGACCAGATTGGAGCCTTCCCTTATCACAGCCCTCCAGTTTGACTCCTGAATAATATACTGAACACCTGACCTATAGAATTATGAATGAGATCCCAATCCATTAGTTCTTGTGCTCAGAAAAGATACTAGAAGACAATTTGCTCATAAAGACAACCAAAGCCAAAGCAAATGTGACTAGTGGGGCAGAGGTCAGAGTAATATGCAGGTATGACAACGACAGTGAACTCTGGTGACTACCAGAGGCTAGGATAAGTTGAGAGAAGTTCCTTTTACAGAACCTTCAGAGGAATATGCACCCGTGGGGCTAATTTGCTTTCAGAAGTCGAACTATGAGAACTGTAAGCAAGCACACTTCTGCTGTTTTCAGTCACTCAGAGAGTAGTATTTTGTTAAAACAAAGCCAGTAGATGAATAAACAATTGTTCTGCCTTGGGGTGGATTTGTATTATCCTTTTTTATTAATTTACCAGAAAAACTCATCAGTGGACAAAGATTTTATCAGACATAAAGCAAATATGAGAGCTGAGAAAAAGACGTCTGTGCAGCAGTCCAGATTGCCTGCCCGTGAGCCCTCCATATTTGTGTCCTGCTCAGTTCTGAGAACTATTTCTGTTCTTTATCCACTACACAGTAGATTGCTTCCCCCTTGTCCTTATGGTTTCAGAAGTAGGAATGCCAGGATGCCAGGGTATTGATGACGTGACACTACCTGACATCTGGAGTTGGGCAGTTGCTCCAAAAACTTCCTTAGAATGCTTTTCTTTGTTCAGGTGTCAGTAGCTATTTTTCAGATGAAAGATAATTGTCTACCGCTGGAGACATGCGTTTGTTCCTCGTCCTAGTTGTAGATCTCTAACTAGAGTTTCCTAAGCCTTCTATCTAATACAAACACATCTGTTTTTGCTGATTTGCTGAGCCATGTAACAATGTTCAAGGAATTCTGATTACTGGAATAGAAATGATGGCAAAGTTTTGGCCTATGGACTGCACTTTACTAAATGAGATTATTTTTATGTTTAAAGTCATTAAATAAAATTACAGTTATCTGCTACATATACATTTGCCAATTAAGTAATAAACATGGTTGTTCTTCCTAACCTTTCTTAATCTATATTTGGAAAGATTCTAAGACAGGCTAAAGCATTTCTACCAACTCCTTGGAATGTATCCTGTAATATTCATTCCCATCATATGTAATGGGACTATCTGTCAGGATGAGGTTACTAATTGGTTGAGTTGTAAATATTCAAAAGGAAACTTGCCTTCTGTGGGGCTTATATTGCCAACTAAGATGTTAAAATGGTGAACATTCTTTAAAGACAATCTTCACTTGACCTTGGACTGACTTTCTGTTTAGTATATTTGAAAAAAAAAGTAGGTTCTTTTCCAAATAATTAGCTTCCTACAATGGCCAAGAACCTTAGATGAGCCTTTAATCCTTGCTAAAACTTTGCTATAGTCATTGGAACCTTTAGAATTTCTAATGCAGGAAACATCATAAAGAAAGGGTCTTATTTTAAGCTATTCTATACATGGCAATTCATTATGGAGCAATAAGAAATGAATCCAAGGAACTAAGCATGACATATGACTAAATTTAAACTTTCAAATCCTCCATCACAGGGGATGGTTACAAACTGGTACAACCACTCTGGAAATCAATCTGGATTTTCTCAGAAAATTGGAAATTGTTCTACCTGATGACCCAATTTTATAACCCCTGGGAATATACCCAAATGATGTTCTATAATATACACATATCCCAG
>JADRCD010207044.1:0-11926 GCA_019843815.1 Montemys delectorum
TTTTTTTTTCCTTTTTTTTTTTTTTTTTTTTTTTTTTTTTTTTTGAGGCAAGATCTCTCTTGTTGCATGCACTAAGCTTGAGGCCCATTCTCCACACCCCATCTGACTCTAGTAGTGCTGGATCTAGGATCACAAACATGAGTTGCTGCATTGGACCCTTTTACATGGGTTCCAAGTATTGAACTCAGGTCTGCCCAGCAGGTGCTTTTAATCAGCTGAGCTATTTCACCAGCCCCTAAACCAAACCATTTTAATTCGCCATTTTAAATGAACAATTTTCATGATACAATTATTTCATCAGTATATGGTAGTCAATGATTATTCTGGTCTTTAACATTAGTGCTTAGGTAATTATTAATGATAGTAACGGTTTAGTATTATACTAAGAATTTTACACATATGCCTTAGTTTCTAAATGTACACTAATATCTACATTTTCAAAGTTGACTTTAAAATTTAGAGAATCTCTACAAGCTAGTCCAAAAACAGAGCAATTTAGTAGAATTCAGTCTCCTGTGAAAATGTCTGTCAGTTGCCTAGTCATTATAAAAATGCTGGGGCTGGGCTGTGGTGGTGCATGCCTTTAATCCCAGCAATTGGGAGGCAGAGGCAGGCAGATTTCTGAGTTCAAGGCCAGCCTGATCTACAGAAGGAGTTCCAGGACAGCCAGGGCTACACAAAGAAACCCTGTCTCGAAAAAAAGAAAAAAGAAAAAAAAATGCTAAGTATCCCATAGCCAAATCTATTAAATGTAAGTCATTTAATTTTTATGAGTTTTCTTTGGTTTCCCTCTGAGTGTTTTTGAGCAATCAATGAATTCATGCTTTGTTAGAAAGAACAGTTTCAGGGAGAGGAGGAGAAGGGATGAAAGACAATAATTGGCAAGAATGACTAGAATTCATCGTATTTGCATACATTTATGAAACCATCAAAGGATTTTTAAAAATGGAAACAATACAGGCTACCTCCCTTTTTTCTCTTTCCAGAGTTGCACCATGCCAAACTACAAACTGCTTTATTTTAATATGAGGGGAAGAGCCGAAATCATTCGTTATATATTCGCTTATTTGGGCATAAAGTATGAAGATCACAGGATAGAACAAGCTGACTGGCCTAAAATCAAACCAAGTAAGTGTCTCAAAGTGTTCAGCCTTCTACAGGGAGAGTGTATTTCAGGGCTTTCCGTTGAAATGCAAGCCAGATCCCACAGAGCTTAACACTGAGAAGCCACTGGTCAGATAAGCACAACAGATAAGTACTGTTCTCTGGGCTTGCTCTGGTTTTTATCTTCTCTCTCAATAGATGGCTCGTAGAACTACAAAGAACAGCTGGGCAACTGACCTACCAAGAGTATGGCCTGCTAATTTACATAAACTTCCCCAAACTCCAGTTCCTTGTTTATACAAGCAGTCCATAATTAACAACCATCTCTCAGAGCAGAATGATTGAAGACTGGTGGGCATGTCAAATTTCCAGTACCACTTTCAAGCTTCCCTTTCAAGCTCCACGTGCCACCTCCCTTTTGTCTACACCTGTGCTGCAAATGAAGCCCTTCAGATCACATCCATTTTATCTGGATCTCTGTTTTGCTCACGGCAGCTCAGGGCCATCAACTGCATTTGGTGTATTCACTGGCTTAGTACTCAAAGCTGTGCTTCTGGCCGGGCGGTGGTGTCGCCCGCCTTTAAGCCCAGCACTTGGGAGGCAGAGGCAGGTAGATTTTTGAGTTCGAGGCCAGCCTCGTCTACAAAGTGTGTTCCAGGTCAGCCAGGGCTACACAGAGAAACTCTATCTGGGAAAAAACAAACAAACAAACAAACAAACAAAACAAAGCTGTGCTTCTTGGAAAAGTGAAAGAACCTTACCTTGAACTCACCCAGTATGTGTATAGAGGCCTGGTCCCAATCCTTGTGTGGGGTACATGACTTATGTATGGCCTGCTAATTTAATTACTCATGACTTATGAGCAATACTTTATTGTTTTTACTTCCTTCCAAACTAATTATGTTCAAATCTACTGTGCTCAACATGACTATCCCAAACTAAGATACTGTCTGGGAAGTTGGAGTCAGTACACATGGCTACACACATCATGCTCATTGAAATGATTCGGGTGGCCAGTTGATTCAGAAAGTTTCAAAGTTACCATCAAGTGAAAAGAAGAACTTTGTATAGTATCATATAAGTTACAGTTTATTTTTAACATTTATGTTAGTTTCTCACGGTTGTGATAAAAATGAGGTGAAAAGCTAAAGAAAGAAGGGTATACTCAGGTCAGTGCAGTCAGCTTGCTGCTCACTCTACAGAGTGAGTTCCAGGACAGCCAGGGCTACACAGAGAAACCCTGTCTCAAAAAACCAAAAAAAAAAAAAAAAAAAAAACCAAAAACCACAGGTTTTTATAAAAGTTAATATGTGACTGGAGAGATGTCTCAGTGTTTAAGAGAAGTCGATGCTCTCACAGAGGACTGGGGTTCAGTTTCCAGTCCCCACATAGTTGCTCACAGACATTTGTAACCAGTTCCAACGGGATCTCAATCCCTCTTTTGGCTTCCAAAGGCACTTGCACACAAATAGTGCACTTACACACATGCATGAAAAACACTCAAAACACAAAAACAAATAAAAATAAATCCTTTAAAAAGTAGTAAATTTATAAGTTAATCTATAATGAGACAATACACTCCCTGTAAACATTGGTGTTATTGTTTGTTTTTGTTTGTTTTAATTGAGACCAGTTCTCACATTGTCCAAACAGAGAATCACGTTTAAAATGATCTTGCATTCATGACCCCCCTGGCTTCACCTCACAAGTGTTAAGGTTACAGGCATAAGTCAGCACACCCTGTTTATGCGGTGCTGGGGATCAAACCCAGAGATTGGGGGGGGGGGGGGGCTTGTACATATTAGTCAGATGCTCTACCAACTGAGCTACAGGCCCCACCCAAAAACATGATTTTTACAATCAGTTCTCTAACTGACTTTATATCTAGTTTTCAAAGCTAACAAAATGTAAAGACTGCAGGAGAGAATGTGAAATTGTCCCTTTTCACAAGAAATGTTTTGAGGGACTTGGACAGAGATCAAACAGTATAGTGTTTTTTAAAGTAAGTATATTTAAAGTTTTTACACACACACACACACACACACACATATTTTGTATTTAAGAGTTTCCGTGACTTTAAATGATACTTTGTTCCTATGTTCTGAGCTCTCATCCTTCTTTGTTCTGCTCTGAGGTTGAGCCTCCACCTGTTCTATTTCAGCTCTTCCATTTGGCAAAATCCCTGTTTTGGAGGTGGAAGGACTTACACTTCACCAGAGCCTCGCAATAGCACGATATTTGACCAAAAATACAGGTAATACACTTGTTATTAGTTAAGGCCTTAAATAACTGAAAAAAATGTGGTTTCTTTAGTATTTCTTTAGCAACTGTATTATTTAAACACAGTGCAATTAAGGATGGTTGTGAAGATTAGAACACTATAAATATAACATCTATGTTAGTAGAACTTCCTGTGACTGCTTTAGATGGCTATACTATTATTTTTTTTATTTTTATATACGGGGTCTTACTATGTAGTGTTGGCTTGCCTGGGACTTGCTATATATCCCACACTGGCCTTCCATGATTTATCCTTCTGTAACAGCCTACCCAGTGCTTTGATGACAGGCATGTGCTACCACATCAGTCACCTCACTTTATACTGTACCTGTCTCCTCCTAGATTACACCCCATTGCCACCATGTCCTTTCTAGAATACAGCTGGAAAATTGGATTGGTATGTCGAGCTAGTATGAAATATTATGATTCATACAAAATTAGCCAGAAATGCATGCAGCGCACGAAGGCTGGAACTTGTTGGACTGCTGGGATCATAGATCCCTGTCCTTCATTCTGATGGTGTTGAAAAACATAGGAAGGTGGCATCCTTGCCTCTACTGGGTATCGCCTGAGGCCTCTTGAACACCTCACCATGGCAGTGGCAGAAGGAACAGAGATGGAATCTGCCCTCCTCTCACCACGCTTCCTGCTCCCCCACTCCTGCTCTTCCCACTTAAGAAAAGTAGTAAAGGGAACCAAATACCCACAGAAGGAGTGGCAGAGATTAACTATGGAGCAGAGACTGAAGGAAGGACAAGCATATAGCTATCTCCTGAGAGGCTCTGACAATACCTGACTAATACAGATGTAGAGGCTCACAGCCATTCACTGAACTGAGTATACGGTCCCCAATGAAGGAGTTAGAGAAAGGTTCTATGGAGCTGAAGGGTTTGCAGCCCCTTAGGACGAACAACAATATAAACTAACTAGTACCCTCAGAGCTCCCAGGGACCCAACCACCAATCAAGGACTATACATGGTGGGACTGAATGTTCTGGCAGCATGTGTATAGTAGAGGATCACAAATTCGATCATCTATAGGAGTAAAGGACCTTGGCCTTGTGAAGGTTTTGTGCCCCAGTGTAGGGGAATGCCAGGGCCAATAAGTGGGAGAGGGTGGGGTGGCAGGCATGGGGAGAGGGGAGGCAAAAGGGGTTTGTTCTTGTTGTGTTTGTTTGTTTGTTTGTTTGTTGGAGGGGAACCTAGGAAAGGAGAAATTTACATGTAAATAAAGAAAATATCTAAAAAAAAAAAAAAGCAACTTTGGGCTTCTTTTAAAGATCCTTTTCTTTTTAAATAAACTACTAGCATTGTCCACTCCACCCCACTGCCACCACCACATTATCCAAGCACACTGCACACCCAAGTGACCTGTAATGATTAGACTCCATTCGGGCAACAGAGTTGTTTGTTTGGGGTTTTGTTTGTTTGTTTGTTTGTTTTAAATTAGATTATTTTCTTTACTTACATGTAAATTTTTCCTTTCCCAGGTTCCCCTCCAAAAAACAACAAACAAACAAACAAAACCAACAAGAACAAACCCCTGTTGCTTCCCCCCTCCCCATGCCTGCCACCCCACTCTCTCCCACTTATTGGCCCTGGTATTCCCCTACACTGGGGCACAAACGTCAATGTGGGGTTGGAGACTTGGCTCAGCATTACGAGCACTTATTTTTGCAGAAGCCTGGGTTTGGATCCCAGCATCCAAATGGTGGTTCACGACCATCCAGATCTGGCTGATCTAATCATGACTTTTTGTCTTCTGTGGGCACCAGGCTCACACACAGTGATCATGAGGACACAATAGCAATATACATAAAGTAAAACTAACCTTAAGAAGTTTAAGCACACGAAAAGGCGTACTAGCAGATATGTCAACACGTGAAGGCTTGAGAAGAGTCAGAGGAGATGGACTATGTCTATGGAAGCTGGGCTTAGAAGAGAAAAGTGTCTTTGGGTGGCGCCTCAGAGGATACCTAGGGTCCAAGGCCTCTGGCTGCATAGAACCCATCCACTCGTCCTAGCTCCCAGATCTGATTCGGGGAGGACCCTGAAAAGTTTGCATTATTAAGGATTTCCTCATAGTGCTGAGGAGGCAGGCAAATGGACCTCACTTTAATTCACCAGACTCTCAGTATCGCAAGTAAACAGAGAAAGCCACAAGAAACAAACAAACAACAACAACAACAACAACAACAACAAAACCCTTTATATTTGTAGGGTAGAGAAGGAGGGTTGCTTAGCACAATGCATCGAACCTGGTTAGAAAATCCAGGAAGTGGACTTGCTTCCCTCGCATGACGAGGCATGACTATTGGACAATTGTTCTGGTGGTGGCTTCTTCCTAATTGGCCTGACAGCTGGACCCACAGTAGAGGAAACTCAGGAAGACGAGTGTAGAGAATCTGAAAAAGTGTGTAGAACCTTTGTAGAGCTGGGCAGCAGAGAAGGGCTAGAAGGCACAGTAGACAGGCTTTGTCATTCTCAGAGGAGCCCTGGGGTGAGGGCTGGGGAACGAGGATGTCACAAACACCCACTAGCACTAGCACTCCGTTCTTCTCAGTTCCTCAATTCGTTCCTCAATTCCAATACCCCTTACCGGATCAGGATTTCCAGCCCCAGGAGGCCAACAGGCAAGAAGTCACCCCTTTTCAAAACCTGCCAGCTTCTTAGCTTCTGTAAGGTCCATTCACAGCAGGAGCTGTGCCCTCACAGAATGAACAGGGAACAGTAGGTTTGAGGTGTGGACGGATGTCTGGGTAATTTGATGCCAGAAGTTCAGGAAGGAAGCAAGCTCCAAATGTTCCCCATCGTAAAGGGAACTGAGAGATGCCTGCAGCTTAGAAGTAGAAATGTCGACGGAGGCATCACCTGATGCAAAGTAACTGCCAAACCCTGGATCATAGACGTCAAGGCAGGGCTGCAGGAAAAGTGAGGGGACACACTGTGACAGGCTTTTTCAGGCTAGTGAGGACAATCAATTCTTGGAAATCACAGGTAAGAGTTACAAGTAAGTGAAGCAAGCAAGTTCTTTCACCCTGGACAGCTTCACCTTGGGGTTGTTTATCTGAGTCATACATTAGCAGCATAGATTTCCTTGAGCTTAGTAATTTGACACCGCTGTACAAAAGGAGTCAGTTTTACAAGGCTTTAACACTGAATCATTACCAATTGACACCAGAGAGGAAATGACTAGGAAGATCAATGACTTGTTAGAAACAAAAAATGATGAAAATTTTAAGGAAATCTCAGTCAGTGTTTACTCTTTTTTATATTGAAAGCTTTGAAGATCTTGTAAATTGGGGCTGCAGAAATGGCTCAGCAATGAATAGCACTTGGCTACTGCACCAGAGTACCCGGGCTGTGTTCCCAGCACCCATGTGGCATCTTACAACTGTCTGTAACTCCAGTTGGTGATTCAACAGGCTCATCTGAACTGCTGGCATGTGGAGTGCTTACATACAAGTACTTGTATAGTTGCATACATGCATGCACATAAAAATTTAAATTAAAAAAAAAAAGGTCTTAAAAAATCTTGCAAGTTTTTGTAACTTTTTTTTTCTTTTTTAATCCCAATTTTCTGTTTTGTTTACCTCCGGAAGCTAGAACCTCTGCTGTCCTTCTGAAGAAAATGTTTCAGTTTGAAGGGAATGTGGCAACAGGGAGGAACAAGCCCACCAACAGACAGAACAAGAAACCATACAGAGTAGCTGCAGCACGCAGCTTAGCCACAGTCAGTATTTGACCATCAGGAGCCGGAGCTCCCAGGATGCAGCAGTAGTTGCCATGGTTATCTCCTATCTAACTTGGGACTGAGATACTAAGTGTTCCATGACTGAGCTCCTGTCATAGAACTGTCAATTGAGGCATTTCGTTGTCTCGGGGTTAAGGCATTCTCCTGTTTTTAAAGTTGAAATTTTAGGATGAAAGCTGGGACCAGATTTTTATTGGAGTTTTTTGGGCTGTACAAAGAAGAATGGAGTACAGAATTTTAGAATTTGCCCCCAGCTCCACTACCAACCTCTATCTTCTGACTCACAACTGTTTTGTACTGCTCTAAAGTGGGAATACGTTGCTTATTTAATACATTAGTCGTAGTGTGAATTGAGCATGTTGGTAGATGCCAAATGGCCTTTTTCTATCCCATAGATTTGGCTGGGAAGACAGAGTTGGAGCAATGTCAAGCTGATGCAGTGGTGGACACCCTGGATGATTTCATGTCACTCTTTCCATGGGCAGAGAAAAATCAAGATCTAAAAGTAATGTGATGAGCTTACTATCATTCCTGTGGTTAACCTTCTGTTGCCTCCAGAAGCTGCATTCTGGGGTTTTAAAGGTCATGGTTTAATCTGTTTAATATAAATATGTACTTTTTAAAATGAAGTTATAGTAGATTCTAAAGCAAGGTCAGTGATTTCCTGTCATACTCTTTGTTAACCCCACCTCAAATAATTTTTTTAAAATGTGTGTATATGTGAGCCTTTGTGAATGTATGCGAGCCATGTGCATATAGGATCCTGCAGAGACCAGAAGAGGGTTTTGAATGCCCTGGAACCACAATTCCAGATGGTTGTGAGCTGGTATGTGGGTGCTGGCAACCAAACCTAGGATCTCTGCAGGAGCTGTCAGTGCTTTTAAACCATAGAACTATCCCTCCAGGCCTGCAGATCCAGCTTTTAATGCGTTTGGCTATTTTCTGCGGACAAACACATCTTCCTTTCTTTCATGCTTTTCTATTTTTAAACATTTGTTTTGTGGGTACATGTTTATTGTTGTACAAGTTTATGCAAGCCATAGCATGTATGTGACATCAGAGGACAACTCCCAGGAATCAGTTCTCTTTTTTCCACCATGTAGGTCCCTGGGATTGAACTCAGATCATCATGCTTGGGGGCAAGTGCCCTTACCTACAAGTGCATCTCACCAATGAGCTAGCTCCCTCCCTCCTCTCTCTCTCTCTCTCTCTCTCTCTCTCTCTCTCTCTCTCTCTCTCCCTTCTCCCCTCTCCCCTCTCCCCTCCCCACTCCCCCCTCTCCCCTCTCTCTCTGTCTGTCTGTGTGAGGGGCGTCTGTGTCTTTGTGTTTGTACGTCTATCTGTGTCTTTCTCCCTTTGAAATAGTGTCTCATTGTATAGACTGTAGAATGTGTACCACATATCTGTAGCATATACAAATAGCATTTATTGATTTTAGATAGTTCTTATAAACTCCTTATAGAAGCCATAAGAATCTTTATATATATATAAATATATTTTATTTAGATATATATATTTAGCCAATGCTAGCCTCTGTCTCACTATGTAGCTGAGAATTATCTGCAACTCCTGCTTTTTGTTCCCACAATCCAGGTGCTACAATTGCAGCTGTGCACCCCACATCTAGCCTGGAATTTCTTCCTTTGTCATCTTCTCTATTTCCTTTTCCCTAAACTTTCAACATGATGATGTGAAAAATCTTGCTCCTAATTATTATTCTATAATTATGCAGCTTTGTCTATGGACATACGTACAGACTGTATGCTGGAGTAATGTTTTCTTCTATTTCCTCCTCCAAGTCTAATTCTTTTTACATTTTTTTTTCTGGAAACTTTCCACACTGTCTGATAAGGTTTTCCTCAAATTCAAGAATCTCAGATTGCTGGTTCTCTCAACTGTCTTCTGGGCACAGTTACCTCTCTGGCTCTTTAATGAGATCTCCTGTGCCCTCTAGCTCTGTGAGTTTCTACAGAGCTGTTGTCTCTGGCCTTTTCTATCCCAGCCAAACCTTTCTTCTGGGATTGAGTCTTGTTTCCTAAGGGATGCCCAGTTTCGCATATATTCCATTATTTGAGCGTGTCCCCTAGCACTTCAAAGGCTACATCACTAAGAGAAGATGTGAAGGCAGAGGATGTGTGGACTTCATTTGTGTTACAGCTTCAGGAGCCTTTGCCCTACACACGTGATGCACACTTGCCACCTGAGGTCTTCATTAACATGTCAAATGTCTCTTTTGGCCCTTCCCTGTTTCTAGACTCCTGTTTTGTGCTCTTGTGTTTGGGAAACAATGTACCAATAGTTTTACTGATCATAGGAGATCAAACGTTTGGTGCTTTAGTAGTTTGCCAATTTTGCGATTTCTCACTTGGTTCCATAGCTTGGTTGGTTGATGTCTTAGTTGGGTTTTGGTTTGGGTTTTTTTAACTTGACACAAGTTAGAGTCACTCAAGAAGAGGGAACTACAGTTAAGAAAATGTCCTCATAAGATTGGCTTCTAGAGAATGGTATGGGCATTTTCTCTCTTTTCTTTGGGTGGGGGTGGGGTAGGGGTTGCCTTGGCTCATAGATGTTGGCAATACTGTCCCTCATGGCAGATAAGCCACAGTGGCAGGAATGTGAGGTCACTGGTCACACATCAGTCAGGAAGCCGAGAAGACAGAAGTGGGGCTCACCTATAAAACCTTAAGGCCCACCCTCTATCTCTCTGATCCCCTGTCAGTGCTCTGTCTCCTAACGATGCCGTATCCTTCTAAAACAGACCCAGTAGGTGGACGTGAGGTATTCAAACATACTAGGGTATTAGTGACATTTCACATTTCAACCCCAACACTTTGCAAACAGAAAAATGCCAGCCCCTCCTTGTGGTGCCTTGAACAGCTTGTGACTGCAACAACCTGAGTCACCACAACCAGACAGACTCTGTATTAGAATTCATCCACCTCACGCAGCGAGGAGTCGAGGATGATGTCCTGATCCTGAAACTTGAAACAACTTCTTCTGAAGCAGGAGTAGGAACCAGGAGCTGTCATCAGGTCGCGTGTCGGCAAAGGGAATCTGGTCAAGCTGGAACGGCTAAGAGCACATTTCTTCACTCTCTGTGCATGTCTTGTGCACATGCCCAGTAGAGAAGATATGGATGTCCATCAGGACAAGGGAACCTACAAACTCAAACGAGATATGGTCCACCTGTGCAGTGCATCCGCGGTAAGACCACTTTCTTCCTGAAGCTCCCTCTTAGCCCCATCCTCAGTGGTCTCTCCCTTCCTCGACTTCCCCGAAGCCATTCCAGCAGTCCGCACCGAAGCAACCTCTTCTTCATGGACAGGAAAACTCACTGAGGCTGCAGCATCAACACCAGGGTGTACAGCACGGAGGTACCCATGGTCTCCTGGGTCCTTCATGCCCCAACCACACAGTTTCCCAGGGGCAGAGCCGTGGGGTATTTTCTTAATTGTCAATTGATGCTGTGGGTGGGGCTATCCCAGGGTAGGTGGTCCTGGGTTCTATAGGAAAGCAGGCTAGACCTAATAGGACGTAATAACCAGCTCTCCTCCATGACTTCAGCTTCTGCTTCAGTTCCTGCTACCAGACTCCTGCCTTGAGTTCTTGTCCTGAATGCTCTCAGTGATAGAGTGTAACTGAGATATACAAACTGAAATTAGTCCTTTTCTCGAAATTAGCCCATTTCTTTTGGTCATAATATTTATCACAGCACTAGAAACCCTAAGACCACTGGGTAAGGACTTCTATATTGCAAGCAGCATTCCACTAACATTTGAAGACACTACAGGCTCTCAGCTGTTGACAAGTTTGGCTAATCTAATTATTTTCCTTA
Source organism: Montemys delectorum (assembly GCA_019843815.1). NCBI lineage: Eukaryota > Metazoa > Chordata > Mammalia > Rodentia > Muridae > Montemys > Montemys delectorum. The sequence goes on from JADRCD010207044.1 coordinate 10,974, forward strand.
AATTTCTTAATGTTTAGAATGGTGAGTTTTGTTGTGTGTATAGGCACACACCTTTAACCCCAGCACTCTAGAGGCAGAAGCAGGCAGTTCTCTTCCTATGTAGATCTGGAACTCTACTCCAGGTCTACATAGGAAGCTCTGGGCCAACCAAGACTATATAGTGAGAGCCTGTCTCCCAAAACGGGCAAACAAATTATATGTGTGTGTATGTATATATGTATATACATGTGTACACATTATGTATATATTTGTGTGTATAGAAAGAAATGGTGTTTGGCAACATCTTGTTTTCTTTCTTGTGTGTGTCTGAGTGCACATATGTGTGTGCCTGCATGTATAGGCCAGAGACTGATGTCCAATTGTTTCCTCAGTCCTTCCCCAGCTTACTGACTACTGAGGCAGAGTCAGTCACTGAATCTGGAGCTCACCAATTCAGCTAGACCGACAGACCAACAAAGCCCACACACCCTTCCATCCCTGTGTCTCAGTGCTGGGGTTACAACTGCATGGCTGAGTTCCTAGTTTACCTGTGGGCATTAGAGATACACACTCAGGTCCCCATGGTTGTGAAACAAGCATCTTATCAACTGAGTCATCCTTCTAGTCTGGCACCATCTTGTATGGGCCCATTCAGCCTGACACTTTCAAATTTTCAAATATCCTTGAAATCTTTTAGAATTCCTTCTCTGTCTCCTTTATTCTCTTTGTCACACAGAACACTTGCTGCTGGGAGGTTGAGATCTTTTCTACCTGCCATTGTTTGGTTTTCTGTTTTGGTTTGTTTTTGTTTTATTTTATTGTGCTTTCAGGGGACACCCTTGACTTGACTCATGGACACTTGAGTTAGAAATTTTCACCTTTTAAAATTTATCAGGTTTTTAAATAGACTATTTTTGACAGGTATTTTTATTATTATTATTATTATTATTATTATTATTATTATTATTATTATT